>CAJHQQ010002290.1:0-68222 GCA_905132885.1 Moricandia moricandioides
TACCCTGTTTGGAGATTTTGACAATTTCTTCTAGGTTCTAATCAAACATATGAATCAAGATGTAAGAAGCTTTATTGGACTCAAAAATCAGATTATAATCACCCTGAATTTGAATCAATATCATTGGAGTTATGATGGAGAGTTATCTCACTTTTAACCAAAGTGATTCCAGTTTACCTTGTTTGGAGATTTGGCGAATTTCTTCTTGATACAAATAAAACCAGAATGAATCATGAGCAAGAATATTGATTTGGACTCATAAATCATTTAGAATCACCCTGAATTTGAATCAAGATCATAGGAGTTATGATGAAGAAGTTATCCCCACTTTTAACCGAAGTGATTCCAGTTTGCCTATAGGGCGATTTTACAATTTCTTCTTGATACTAATAAAACTGGAATGAATCACGATGTAAGAAGCTTGATTTGGACTCATAAATCAGTGAGAATCACCCTGAAGTTGATCAAGATCAATAGGAGTTATGATGAAGAAGTTATCCCACTTTTAACCGAAGTGACTCCAGTTTACCCTGTTGGAGATTTGGCAATTTATTATTGATTTCTAATCAAACCAGGAATGAATCAAGATGTAAGAAGCTTTGTTTGGACTCATAAATCAGTGAATAATCAACCCTGAAGTTGAATCGATATCATAGGAGTTATGATTAAGATGTTATTCCACCTTTAACCGAAGTGATTCCAGTTTACCCTATAGGGCGATTTGGCAATTTCTTCTTGATTCTAATAAAACTAGAATGAATCACGTTGTAAGAAGCTTGATTTGGACTCATAAATAAGTGTAGAATCACCCTGAAGTTGAATCAAGATCATAGGAGTTATGATGAAGAATTTATCCCACTTTTAACCGAAGTGACTCCAGTTTGCCCTGTTTGGAGAGTTGGCAATTTCTTCTTGATACTAATCAAACCAGAATGAATCAAGATGTAAGAAGCTTTGATTTGGACTCATAAATCAGTGGATAATCACCCCTGAATTGAATCAACTATCATAGGAGTTATGATGAAGAAGTTAACCCACTTTTAACCGAAGTGATTCCAGTTTACCCTGTTGGAGATTTGGCAATTTCTTCTTGATTCTTAATCAAACCATAATGAATCAAGATGTAAGAAGCTTGATTTGGACTCATAAATCAGTGTAGAATCACCCTGAAGTTGAATCAAGATCATAGGAGTTATGATGAAGAAGTTATCCCACTTTTAACCGAAGTGATCCCAGTTGCCCTGTTTGGAGATTTGGCAATTTATTATTGATACTAATAAAACCAGAATGAATAATGATGTAAGAAGATTGATCTGTACTCATTAATCAGTGTAGAATCACCCTAAAGTTGGATCAAGATCATAGGAGTTATGATGAAGAAGTTATCCCACTTTTAACCGAACTTACTCCAGTTTACCCTGTTTGAAGATTTGGCAATTTCTTCTTGATTCTAATCAAACCAGAATGAATCAAGATGTAAGAAGCTTTATTTGGACTCATAAATCAGTGGATAATCACCCTGAAGTTGAATCAATATCATAGGAGTTATGATAAAGATGTTATTCCACTTTTAACCGAAGTGATTCCAGTTTACCCTGTTTGGAGATTTGGCAATTACTTCTTGAGACTAATAAAACCAGAATGAATCACGATGTAAGAAGCTTGATTTAGACTCATAAATCAGTTTAGAATCACCCTGAATTTGAATCAAGATCATAGGAGTTATGATGAAGAAGTTATCCCACTTTTAACCGAACTGATTCCAGTTTGCCCTATAGGGCGATTCTACAATTTCTTCTTGATACTAATAAAACTAGATTGAATCACTATGTAAGAAGCTTGATTTGGACTCATAAATCAGTGTAGAATCACCCTGAAGTTGAATCAAGATCATAGGAGTTATGATGAAGAAGTTGTCCCACTTTTAACCGAACTGACTCCAGTTTACCCTGTTTGGAGATTTGGCAATTTATTATTGATTCTAATCAAACCAGAATGAATCAAGATGTAAGAAGCTTTGTTTGGACTCATAAATAAGTGAATAATCACCCTGAAGTTGAATCGATATCATAGGAGTTATGATGAAGATGTTATTCCACTTTTAACCGAAAAGATTCTAGTTTACCCTGTTTGGAGATTTGGCAATTACTTCTTGATACTAATAAAACCAGAATGAATCACGATGTAAGAAGCTTGATTTAGACTCATAAATCAGTTTAGAATCACCCTGAATTTGAATCAAGATCATAGGAGTTATGATGAAAAAGTTATCCCACTTTTAACCGAAGTGACTCCAGTTTGCCCTGTTTGGAGAGTTGGCAATTTCTTCTTGATACTAATCAAACCAGAATGAATCAAAATGTAAGAAGCTTTATTTGGACTCATAAATCAGTGGATAATCACCCTGAATTTGAATCAATATCATAGGAGTTATGATGAAGAAGTTATCCCACTTTTAACCGAAGTGATTCCAGTTTACCCTGTTTGGAGATTTGGCAATTTCTTCTTGATTCTAATCAAACCAGAATGAATCAAGATGTAAGAAGCTTTGTTTGGACTCATAAATCAGTGGATAATCACCCTGAAGTTGAATCAATATCATAGGAGTTATGATGAAGATGTTATTCCACTTTTAACCGAAGTGATTCCAATTTACCCTATAGGGCGATTTGGCAATTTCTTCTTGATACTAATAAAACTAGAATGAATCACGATGTAAGAAGCTTGATTTGTACTCATTAATCAGTGTAGAATCACCCTAAAGTTGGATCAAGATCATAGGAGTTATGATGAAGAAGTTATCCCACTTTTAACCGAAGTGATTCCAGTTTACCCTGTTTGGAGATTTGGCAATTTCTTCTTGATTCTAATCAAACCAGAATGAATCAAGATGTAAGTAGCTTTGTTTGGACTCATAAATCAGTGGATAATCACCCTGAAGTTGAATCAATATCATAGGAGTTATGATGAAGATGTTATTCCACTTTTAACCGAAGTGATTCCAGTTTACCCTATAGGGCGATTTGGCAATTTCTTCTTGATACTAATAAAACTAGAATGAATCACGATGTAAGAAGCTTGATTTGTACTCATAAATCAATGTAGAATCACCCTGAAGTTGAATCAAGATCATAGGAGTTATGATGAAGAAGTTATCCCACTTTTAACCGAAGTGATTCCAGTTTGCCCTGTTTGGAGATTTGGACAATTTCTTCTTGTTCTAATCAAACATAATGAATCAAGATGTAAGAAGCTTTATTTGGACTCAAAAATCAGTGTATAATCACCCTGAAGTTGAATCAATATCATAGGAGTTATGATGAAGAAGTTATCCCACTTTTAACCGAAGTGATTCCAGTTTACCCTGTTTGGAGATTTGGCAATTTCTTCTTGATACTAATAAAACCAGAATGAATCATGATGTAAGAAGCTTGATTTGGACTCATAAATCAGTGTAGAATCACCCTGAATTTGAATCAAGATCATAGGAGTTATGATGAAGAAGTTATTCCACTTTTAACTGAAGTGATCCAGTTACCCTGTTTGGAGATTTGGCAATTTCTTCTTGATTCTAATCAAACCAGAATGAATCAAGATGTAAGAAGCTTTATTTGGACTCATAAATCAGTGGATAATCACCCTGAAGTTGAATCAATATCATAGGAGTTATGATGAAGATGTTATTCCATTTTTAACCGAAGTGATTCCAATTTACCCTATAGGGCGATTTGGCAATTTCTTCTTGATTCTAATAAAACCAGAATGAATCACGATGTAAGAAGCTTGATTTGTACTCATAAATCAGTGTATAATCACCCTGAAGTTGAATCAAAATCATAGGAGTTATGATGAAGAAGTTATCCCACTTTTAACCGAAGTGATTCCAGTTTGCCCTGTTTGGAGATTTGGCAATTTCTTCTTGATACTAATAAAACAGAATGAATCAAGCTGTAAGAAGCTTGATTTGGACTCATAAATCAGTGTAGAATCACCCTGAAGTTGAATAAAGATCATAGGAATTATGATGAAGAAGTTATCCCACTTTTAACCGAAGTGATTCCAGTCTGCCCTGTTTGGAGATTTGGCAATTTCTTCTTAATACTAAAAAAACCAGAATGAATCAAGCTGTAAGAAGCTTGATTTGGACTCATAAATCAGTGTAGAATCACCCTGAAGTTGAATAAAGATCATAGGAATTATGATGAAGAAGTTATCCCACTTTTAACCGAAGTGACTCCAGTTTACCCTGTTTGGAGATGTGGCAATTTCTTCTTGATTCTAATCAATCCAGAATGAATCAAGATGTAATAAGCTTGATTTGGACCCATAAATCAGTGTAGAATCATCCTGAGGTTGAATCAATATCATTGGAGTTATGATGAAGAAGTTATCCCACTTTTAACCGAAGTGATCCTAGTTTGCCCTGTTTTGAGATATGGCAATTTATTCTTGATACTAATAAAACCAGAATGAATCATGATGTAAGAGGCTTGATTTGGACTCATAAATCAGTGTAGAATCACCCTGAAGTTGAATCAAGATCATAGGAGTTATGATGAAGAAGTTATTCCACTTTTAACCGAAGTGATTCCAGTTTACCCTTTTGGAGATTTGACCATTTCTTCTTGATTCTAATTAAACCAGAACGATTCAAGATGTAAGAAGCTTGATTTGTACTCATAAATCAGTGTAGAATCACCCTGAAATTGAATCAATATCATAGGAGTTATGATGAAGAAGTTATCCCACTTTTAACCGAAGTGATTCCAGTTTACCCTGTTTGGAGATTTGACAATTTCTTCTTGGTTCTAATCAAACCATAATGAATCAAGATGTAAGAAGCTTTATTTGGACTCAAAAATCAGTGTATAATCACCCTGAATTTGAATCAATATCATAGGAGTTATGATGGAGAAGTTATCCCACTTTTAACCAAAGTGATTCCAGTTTATCCTGTTTGGAGATTTGACAATTTCTTCTTGATACAAATAAAACCAGAATGAATCATGATGCAAGAATATTTATTTGGACTCATAAATCAGTTTAGAATCACCCTGAATTTGAATCAAGATCATAGGAGTTATGATGAAGAAGTTATCCCACTTTTAACCGAAGTGATTCCAGTTTGCCCTATAGGGCGATTTTACAATTTCTTCTTGATACTAATAAAACTAGAATGAATCACGATGTAAGAAGCTTGATTTGGACTCATAAATCAGTGTAGAATCACCCTGAAGTTGAATCAAGATCATAGGAGTTATGATGAAGAAGTTATCCCACTTTTAACCGAAGTGACTCCAGTTTACCCTGTTTGGAGATTTGGCAATTTATTATTGATTCTAATCAAACCAGAATGAATCAAGATGTAAGAAGCTTTGTTTGGACTCATAAATCAGTGGATAATCACCCTGAAGTTGAATCAATATCATAGGAGTTATGATGAAGATGTTATTCCACTTTTAACCGAAGTGATTCCAATTTACCCTATAGGGCGATTTGGCAATTTCTTCTTGATTCTAATAAAACTAGAATGAATCACGATGTAAGAAGCTTGATTTGGACTCATAAATCAGTGTAGAATCACCCTGAAGTTGAATCAAGATCATAGGAGTTATGATGAAGAAGTTATCCCACTTTTAACCGAAGTGACTCCAGTTTGCCCTGTTTGGAGAGTTGGCAATTTCTTCTTGATACTAATCAAACCAGAATGAATCAAGATGTAAGAAGCTTGATTTGGACTCATAAATCAGTGGATAATCACCCTGAATTTGAATCAATATCATAGGAGTTATGATGAAGAAGTTATCCCACTTTTAACCGAAGTGATTCCAGTTTACCCTGTTAGGAGATTTGGCAATTTCTTCTTGATTCTAATCAAACCATAATGAATCAAGATGTAAGAAGCTTTATTTGGACTCATAAATCAGTGTAGAATCACCCTGAAGTTGAATCAAGATCATAGGAGTTATGATGAAGAAGTTATCCCACTTTTAACCGAAGTGACTCCAGTTTACCCTGTTTGGAGATTTGGCAATTTCTTCTTGATTCTAATCAAACCAGAATGAATCAAGATGTAAGAAGCTTTATTTGGACTCATAAATCAGTGGATAATCACCCTGAAGTTGAATCAATATCATAGGAGTTATGATGAAGATGTTATTCCACTTTTAACCGAAGTGATTCCAGTTTACCCTGTTTGGAGATTTGGCAATTTCTTCTTGATACTAATAAAACCAGAATGAATCACGATGTAAGAAGCTTGATTTGGACTCATAAATCAATTTAGAATCACCCTGAATTTGAATCAATATCATAGGAGTTATGATGAAGAAGTTATCCAACTTTTAACCGAAGTGATTCCAGTTTACCCTGTTTGGAGATTTGGCAATTTCTTCTTGATTCTAATCAAAACCAGAATGAATCAAGATGTAAGAAGCTTTATTTGGACTCAAAAATCAGTGTATAATCACCCTGAATTTGAATCAATATCATAGGAGTTATGATGGAGAAGTTATCCCACTTTTAACCAAAGTGATTCCAGTTTACCTTGTTTGGAGATTTGGCAATTTCTTCTTGATACAAATAAAACCAGAATGAATCATGATGCAAGAATATTGATTTGGACTCATAAATCAGTTTAGAATCACCCTGAATTTGAATCAAGATCATAGGAGTTATGATGAAGAAGTTATCCCACTTTTAACCGAAGTGATTCCAGTTTGCCCTATAGGGCGATTTGACAATTTCTTCTTGATACTAATAAAACTAGAATGAATCACGATGTAAGAAGCTTGATTTGGACTCATAAATCAGTGTAGAATCACCCTGAAGTTGAATCAAGATCATAGGAGTTATGATGAAGAAGTTATCCCACTTTTAACCGAAGTGACTCCAGTTTACCCTGTTTGGAGATTTGGCAATTTCTTCTTGATTCTAATCAAACCAGAATGAATCAAGATGTAAGAAGCTTTATTTGGACTCATAAATCAGTGGATAATCACCCTGAAGTTGAATCAATATCATAGGAGTTATGATGAAGATGTTATTCCACTTTTAACCGAAGTGATTCCAGTTTACCCTATAGGGCGATTTGGCAATTTCTTCTTGATACTAATAAAACCAGAATGAATCACGATGTAAGAAGCTTGATTTGTACTCATAAATCAATTTAGAATCACCCTGAATTTGAATCAATATCATAGGAGTTATGATGAAGAAGTTATCCAACTTTTAACCGAAGTGATTCCAGTTTACCCTGTTTGGAGATTTGACAATTTCTTCTTGGTTCTAATCAAACCATAATGAATCAAGATGTAAGAAGCTTTATTTGGACTCAAAAATCAGTTTATAATCACCCTGAATTTGAATCAATATCATAGGAGTTATGATGGAGAAGTTATCCCACTTTTAACCAAAGTGATTCCAGTTTACCCTGTTTGGAGATTTGGCAATTTCTTCTTGATACAAATAAAACCAGAATGAATCATGATGCAAGAATATTGATTTGGACTCATAAATCAGTTTAGAATCACCCTGAATTTGAATCAAGATCATAGGAGTTATGATGAAGAAGTTATCCCACTTTTAACCGAAGTGATTCCAGTTTGCCCTATAGGGCGATTTTACAATTTCTTCTTGATACTAATAAAACTAGAATGAATCACGATGTAAGAAGCTTGATTTGGACTCATAAATCAGTGTAGAATCACCCTGAAGTTGAATCAAGATCATAGGAGTTATGATGAAGAAGTTATCCCACTTTTAACCGAAGTGACTCCAGTTTACCCTGTTTGGAGATTTGGCAATTTATTATTGATTCTAATCAAACCAGAATGAATCAAGATGTAAGAAGCTTTGTTTGGACTCATAAATCAGTGGATAATCACCCTGAAGTTGAATCAATATCATAGGAGTTATGATGAAGAAGTTATCCACTTTTAACCGAAGTGATTCCAGTTTACCCTGTTTGGAGATTTGGCAATTTCTTCTTGATTCTAATAAAACTAGAATGAATCACGATGTAAGAAGCTTGATTTGGACTCATAAATCAGTGTAGAATCACCCTGAAGTTGAATCAAGATCATAGGAGTTATGATGAAGAAGTTATCCCACTTTTAACCGAACTGACTCCAGTTTACCCTGTTTGGAGATTTGGCAATTTCTTCTTGATTCTAATCAAACCAGAATGAATCAAGATGTAAGAAGCTTTATTTGGACTCATAAATCAGTGGATAATCACCCTGAAGTTGAATCAATATCATAGGAGTTATGATGAAGATGTTATTCCACTTTTAACCGAAGTGATTCCAGTTTACCCCATAGGGCGATTTGGCAATTTCTTCTTGATAATAATAAAACCAGAATGAATCACGATGTAAGAAGCTTGATTTGTACTCATAAATCAATTTAGAATCACCCTGAATTTGAATCAAGATCATAGGAGTTATGATGAAGAAGTTATCCAACTTTTAACCGAAGTGATTCCAGTTTACCCTGTTTGGAGATTTGACAATTTCTTCTTGGTTCTAATCAAAACATAATGAATCAAGATGTAAGAAGCTTTATTTGGACTCAAAAATCAGTTTATAATCACCCTGAATTTGAATCAATATCATAGGAGTTATGATGGAGAAGTTATCCCACTTTTAACCAAAGTGATTCCAGTTTACCTTGTTTGGAGATTTGGCAATTTCTTCTTGATACAAATAAAACCAGAATGAATCATGATGCAAGAATATTTATTTGGACTCATAAATCAGTTTAGAATCACCCTGAATTTGAATCAAGATCATAGGAGTTATGATGAAGAAGTTATCCCACTTTTAACCGAAGTGATTCCAGTTTGCCCTATAGGGCGATTTTACAATTTCTTCTTGATACTAATAAAACTAGAATGAATCACGATGTAAGAAGCTTGATTTGGACTCATAAATCAGTGTAGAATCACCCTGAAGTTGAATCAAGATCATAGGAGTTATGATGAAGAAGTTATCCCACTTTTAACCGAAGTGACTCCAGTTTACCCTGTTTGGAGATTTGGCAATTTATTATTGATTCTAATCAAACCAGAATGAATCAAGATGTAAGAAGCTTTATTTGGACTCATAAATCAGTGGATAATCACCCTGAAGTTGAATCAATATCATAGGAGTTATGATGAAGATGTTATTCCACTTTTAACCGAAGTGATTCCAGTTTACCCTATAGGGCGATTTGGCAATTTCTTCTTGATTCTAATAAAACTAGAATGAATCACGATGTAAGAAGCTTGATTTGGACTCATAAATCAGTGTAGAATCACCCTGAAGTTGAATCAAGATCATAGGAGTTATGATGAAGAAGTTATCCCACTTTTAACCGAAGTGACTCCAGTTTGCCCTGTTTGGAGAGTTGGCAATTTCTTCTTGATACTAATCAAACCAGAATGAATCAAGATGTAAGAAGCTTGATTTGGACTCATAAATCAGTGGATAATCACCCTGAATTTGAATCAATATCATAGGAGTTATGATGAAGAAGTTATCCCACTTTTAACCGAAGTGATTCCAGTTTACCCTGTTAGGAGATTTGGCAATTTCTTCTTGATTCTAATCAAACCAGAATGAATCAAGATGTAAGAAGCTTGATTTGGACTCATAAATCAGTGTAGAATCACCCTGAAGTTGAATCAAGATCATAGGAGTTATGATGAAGAAGTTATCCCACTTTTAACCGAAGTGACTCCAGTTTACCCTGTTTGGAGATTTGGCAATTTCTTCTTGATTCTAATCAAACCAGAATGAATCAAGATGTAAGAAGCTTTATTTGGACTCATAAATCAGTGGATAATCACCCTGAAGTTGAATCAATATCATAGGAGTTATGATGAAGATGTTATTCCACTTTTAACCGAAGTGATTCCAGTTTACCCTGTTTGGAGATTTGGCAATTTCTTCTTGATACTAATAAAACCAGAATGAATCACGATGTAAGAAGCTTGATTTGGACTCATAAATCAATTTAGAATCACCCTGAATTTGAATCAATATCATAGGAGTTATGATGAAGAAGTTATCCAACTTTTAACCGAAGTGATTCCAGTTTACCATGTTTGCAGATTTGGCAATTTCTTCTTGATACAAATAAAACCAGAATGAATCATGATGCAAGAATTTGATTTGGACTCATAAATCAGTTTAGAATCACCCTGAATTTGAATCAAGATCATAGGAGTTATGATGGAGAAGTTATCCCACTTTTAACCAAAGTGATTCCAGTTTACCTTGTTTGGAGATTTGGCAATTTCTTCTTGATACAAATAATACCAGAATGAATCATGATGCAAGAATATTGATTTGGACTCATAAATCAGTTTAGAATCACCCTGAATTTGAATCAAGATCATAGGAGTTATGATGAAGAAGTTATCCCAGTTTTAACCGAAGTGATTCCAGTTTGCCCTATAGGGCGATTTGACAATTTCTTCTTGATACTAATAAAACTAGAATGAATCAGGATGTAAGAAGCTTGATTTGGACTCATAAATCAGTGTAGAATCACCCTGAAGTTGAATCAAGATCATAGGAGTTATGATGAAGAAGTTATCCCACTTTTAACCGAAGTGACTCCAGTTTACCCTGTTTGGAGATTTGGCAATTTCTTCTTGATTCTAATCAAACCAGAATGAATCAAGATGTAAGAAGCTTTATTTGGACTCATAAATCAGTGGATAATCACCCTGAAGTTGAATCAATATCATAGGAGTTATGATGAAGATGTTATTCCACTTTTAACCGAAGTGATTCCAGTTTACCCTATAGGGCGATTTGGCAATTTCTTCTTGATACTAATAAAACCAGAATGAATCACGATGTAAGAAGCTTGATTTGTACTCATAAATCAATTTAGAATCACCCTGAATTTGAATCAATATCATAGGAGTTATGATGAAGAAGTTATCCAACTTTTAACCGAAGTGATTCCAGTTTACCCTGTTTGGAGATTTGACAATTTCTTCTTGGTTCTAATCAAACCATAATGAATCAAGATGTAAGAAGCTTTATTTGGACTCAAAAATCAGTTTATAATCACCCTGAATTTGAATCAATATCATAGGAGTTATGATGGAGAAGTTATCCCACTTTTAACCAAAGTGATTCCAGTTTACCCTGTTTGGAGATTTGGCAATTTCTTCTTGATACAAATAAAACCAGAATGAATCATGATGCAAGAATATTGATTTGGACTCATAAATCAGTTTAGAATCACCCTGAATTTGAATCAAGATCATAGGAGTTATGATGAAGAAGTTATCCCACTTTTAACCGAAGTGATTCCAGTTTGCCCTATAGGGCGATTTTACAATTTCTTCTTGATACTAATAAAACTAGAATGAATCACGATGTAAGAAGCTTGATTTGGACTCATAAATCAGTGTAGAATCACCCTGAAGTTGAATCAAGATCATAGGAGTTATGATGAAGAAGTTATCCCACTTTTAACCGAAGTGACTCCAGTTTACCCTGTTTGGAGATTTGGCAATTTATTATTGATTCTAATCAAACCAGAATGAATCAAGATGTAAGAAGCTTTGTTTGGACTCATAAATCAGTGGATAATCACCCTGAAGTTGAATCAATATCATAGGAGTTATGATGAAGATGTTATTCCACTTTTAACCGAAGTGATTCCAATTTACCCTATAGGGCGATTTGGCAATTTCTTCTTGATTCTAATAAAACTAGAATGAATCACGATGTAAGAAGCTTGATTTGGACTCATAAATCAGTGTAGAATCACCCTGAAGTTGAATCAAGATCATAGGAGTTATGATGAAGAAGTTATCCCACTTTTAACCGAAGTGACTCCAGTTTGCCCTGTTTGGAGATTTGGCAATTTCTTCTTGATACTAATCAAACCAGAATGAATCAAGATGTAAGAAGCTTGATTTGGACTCATAAATCAGTGGATAATCACCCTGAATTTGAATCAAGATCATAGGAGTTATGATGAAGAAGTTATCCCACTTTTAACCGAAGTGATTCCAGTTTACCCTATAGGGCGATTTGGCAATTTCTTCTTGATACTAATAAAACTAGAATGAATCATGATGTAAGAAGCTTGATTTGGACTCATAAATCAGTGTAGAATCACCCTGAAGTTGAATCAAGATCATAGGAGTTATGATGAAGAAGTTATCCCACTTTTAACCGAAGTGACTCCAGTTTACCCTGTTTGGAGATTTGGCAATTTCTTCTTGATTCTAATCAAACCAGAATGAATCAAGATGTAAGAAGCTTTATTTGGACTCATAAATCAGTGGATAATCACCCTGAAGTTGAATCAATATCATAGGAGTTATGATGAAGATGTTATTCCACTTTTAACCGAAGTGATTCCAGTTTACCCTATAGGGCGATTTGGCAATTTCTTCTTGATACTAATAAAACCAGAATGAATCACGATGTAAGAAGCTTGATTTGTACTCATAAATCAATTTAGAATCACCCTGAATTTGAATCAATATCATAGGAGTTATGATGAAGAAGTTATCCAACTTTTAACCGAAGTGATTCCAGTTTACCCTGTTTGGAGATTTGACAATTTCTTCTTGGTTCTAATCAAAACATAATGAATCAAGATGTAAGAAGCTTTATTTGGACTCAAAAATCAGTTTATAATCACCCTGAATTTGAATCAATATCATAGGAGTTATGATGGAGAAGTTATCCCACTTTTAACCAAAGTGATTCCAGTTTACCCTGTTTGGAGATTTGGCAATTTCTTCTTGATACAAATAAAACCAGAATGAATCATGATGCAAGAATATTGATTTGGACTCATAAATCAGTTTAGAATCACCCTGAATTTGAATCAAGATCATAGGAGTTATGATGAAGAAGTTATCCCACTTTTAACCGAAGTGATTCCAGTTTGCCCTATAGGGCGATTTTACAATTTCTTCTTGATACTAATAAAACTAGAATGAATCACGATGTAAGAAGCTTGATTTGGACTCATAAATCAGTGTAGAATCACCCTGAAGTTGAATCAAGATCATAGGAGTTATGATGAAGAAGTTATCCCACTTTTAACCGAAGTGACTCCAGTTTACCCTGTTTGGAGATTTGGCAATTTATTATTGATTCTAATCAAACCAGAATGAATCAAGATGTAAGAAGCTTTGTTTGGACTCATAAATCAGTGGATAATCACCCTGAAGTTGAATCAATATCATAGGAGTTATGATGAAGATGTTATTCCACTTTTAACCGAAGTGATTCCAATTTACCCTATAGGGCGATTTGGCAATTTCTTCTTGATTCTAATAAAACTAGAATGAATCACGATGTAAGAAGCTTGATTTGGACTCATAAATCAGTGTAGAATCACCCTGAAGTTGAATCAAGATCATAGGAGTTATGATGAAGAAGTTATCCCACTTTTAACCGAAGTGACTCCAGTTTACCCTGTTTGGAGATTTGGCAATTTCTTCTTGATACAAATAATACCGTAATGAATCATGATGCAAGAATATTGATTTGGACTCATAAATCAGTTTAGAATCACCCTGAATTTGAATCAAGATCATAGGAGTTATGATGAAGAAGTTATCCCACTTTTAACCGAAGTTATTCCAGTTTGCCCTATTGAGCGATTTGACAATTTCTTCTTGATACTAATAAAACTAGAATGAAACACGATGTAAGAAGCTTGATTTGGACTCATAAATCAGTGTAGAATCACCCTGAAGTTGAATAAAGATCATAGGAGTTATGATGAAGAAGTTATCCCACTTTTAACCGAAGTGACTCCAGTTTACCCTGTTTGGAGATTTGGCAATTTCTTCTTGATTCTAATCAAACCAGAATGAATCAAGATATAAGAAGCTTTATTTGGACTCATAAATCAGTGGATAATCACCCTGAAGTTGAATCAATATCATAGGAGTTATGATGAAGATGTTATTCCACTTTTAGCCGAAGTGATTCTAGTTTACCCTATAGGGCGATTTGGCAATTTCTTCTTGATACTAATAAAACCAGAATGAATCATGATGTAAGAAGCTTGATTTGTACTCATAAATCAATTTAGAATCACCCTGAATTTGAATCAATATCATAGGAGTTATGATGAAGAAGTTATCCAACTTTTAACTGAAGTGATTCCAGTTTACCCTTTTTGGAGATTTGACAATTTCTTCTTGGTTCTAATCAAACCATAATGAATCAAGATGTAAGAAGCTTTATTTGGACTCAAAAATCAGTTTATATTCACCCTGAATTTGAATCAATATAATAGGAGTTATGATGGAGAAGTTATCCCACTTTTAACCAAAGTGAATCCAGTTTACCCTGTTTGGAGATTTGGCAATTTCTTTTTGATACTAATAAAACCAGAATGAATCACGATGTAAGAAGCTTGATTTGGACTCATAATTTAGTGTATAATCACCCTGAAGTTGAATCAAAATCATAGGAGTTATGATGAAGATGTTATCTCACTTTTAACCGAAGTGATTCCAGTCTGCCCTGTTTGGAGATTTGGCAATTTCTTCTTAATACTAAAAAAACAAGAATGAATCAAGATGTAAGAAGCTTGATTTGGACTCATAAATCAGTGTATAATCACCCTGAAGTTGAATAAATATCATAGGAATTATGATGAAGAAGTTATCCCACTTTTAACCGAAGTGACTCCAATTTACCCTGTTTGGAGATTTGGCAATTTCTTCTTGATTCTAATCAAACCAGAATGAATCAAGATGTAATAAGCTTGATTTGGTCCCATAAATCAGTGTAGAATCATCCTGAAGTTAAATCAATATCATTGGAGTTATGGTGAAGAAGTTATCCCACTTTTAACCGAAATGATTCCAGTTTACCTTGTTTGGAGATTTGACAATTTCTTCTTGGTTCTAATCAAAACATAATGAATCAAGATGTAAGAAGATTTATTTGGACTCAAAAATCAGTTTATAATCACCCTGAATTTGAATCAATATCATAGGAGTTATGATGGAGAAGTTATCCCACTTTTAACCGAAGTGATTCCAGTTTACCCTGTTTGGAGATTTGGCAATTTCTTCTTGATACTAATAAACCAGAATGAATCACGATGTAAGAAGTTGATTTGGACTCATAAATCAGTTAGAATCACCCTGAATTTGAATCAAGATCATAGGAGTTATGATGAAGAAGTTATCCCACTTTTAACCGAAGTGATTCCAGTTTACCATTTGGAGATTTGGCAATTTCTTCTTGATACTAATAAAACCAGAATGAATCACGATGTAAGAAGCTTGATTTGGACTCATAAATCAGTGTAGAATCACCCTGAAGTTGAATCAAAATCATAGGAGTTATGATGAAGAAGTTATCCCACTTTTAACCGAAGTGATTCCAGTTTACCCTGTTTGGAGATTTGCAATTTCTTCTTGATACTAATCAAACCAGAATGAATCAAGATGTAAGAAGCTTTATTTGGACTCAAAAATCAGTGGATAATCACCCTGAATTAGAATCAATATCATAGGAGTTATGATGGAGAAGTTATCCCACTTTTAACCAAAGTGAATCCAGTTTACCCTGTTTGGAGATTTGACAATTTCTTTTTGATACTAATAAAACCAGAATGAATCACGATGTAAGAAGCTTGATTTGGACTCATAAATCAGTTTAGAATCACCCTGAATTTGAATCAAGATCATAGGAGTTATGATGAAGAAGTTATCCCACTTTTAACCGAAGTGACTCCAGTTTGCCCTGTTTGGAGATTTGGCAATTTCTTCTTGATACTAATCAAACCAGAATGAATCAAGATGTAAGAAGCTTGATTTGGACTCATAAATCAGTGGATAATCACCCTGAATTTGAATCAACATCATAGGAGTTATGATGAAGAAGTTATACCACTTTTAACCGAAGTGATTCCAGTTTACCCTGTTTGGAGATTTGGCAATTTCTTCTTGATTATAATCAAACCATAATGAATCAAGATGTAAGAAGCTTGATTTGGACTCATAAATCAGTGTAGAATCACCCTGAATTTGAATCAAGATCATAGGAGTTATGATGAAGAAGTTATCCCACTTTTAACCGAAGTGACTCCAGTTTACCCTGTTTGGAGATTTGGCAATTTCTTCTTGATACTAATAAAACCAGAATGAATCACGATGTAAGAATCTTGATTTGGACTCATAAATCAGTGTAGAATCACTCTGAAGTTGAATAAAGATGATAGGATTTATGATGAAGAAGTTATCCCACTTTTAACCGAAGTGACTCCAGTTTACCCTGTTTGGAGATTTGGCAATTTCTTCTTGATTCTAATCAAACCAGAATGAATCAAGATGTAATAAGCTTGATTTGGACCCATAAATCAGTGTAGAATCATCCTGAAGTTGAATCAATATCATTGGAGTTATGATGAAGAAGTTATCCCACTTTTAACCGAAGTGATCCCAGTTTGCCCTGTTTTGAGATATGGCAATTTATTCTTGATACTAATAAAACCAGAATGAATCACGATGTAAGAAGCTTGATTTGAACTCATAAATCAGTGTAGAATCACCCTGAAGTTGAATCAAGATCATAGGAGTTATGATGAAGAAGTTATTCCACTTTTAACCGAAGTGATTCCAGTTTACCCTGTTTGGAGATTTGACCATTTCTTCTTGATTCTAATCAAACCAGAACCAATCAAGTTGTAAGAAGCTTGATTTGTACTCATAAATCAGTGTAGAATCACCCTGAAGTTGAATCAATATCATAGGAGTTATGATGAAGAAGTTATCCCACTTTTAACCGAAGTGATTCCAGTTTAACCTGTTTGGAGATTTGGCAATTTCTTCTTGATACAAATAAAACCAGAATGAATCAAGATGCAAGAATCTTGATTTGGACTCATAAATCAGTTTAGAATCACCCTGACATTGAATCAAGATCATAAGAGTTATGATGAAGAAGTTAGCCCACTTTTAACCGAAGTGATTCCAGTTTGACCCTATAGGGAGATTTGACAATTTCTTCTTGATACTAATCAAAACATAATGAATCAAGATGTATGAAGCTTTATTTGGACTAAAAAATCAGTGGATAATCACCCTGAATTTGAATCAATATCATAGGAGTTATGATGGAGAAGTTATCCCACTTTTAACCAAAGTGAATCCAGTTTACCCTTTTGGAGATTTGACAATTTCTTTTGATACTAATAAAACCAGAATGAATCACGATGTAAGAATCTTGATTTGGACTCATAAATCAGTTTAGAATCACCCTGAATTTGAATCAAGATCATAAGAGTTATGATGAAGAAGTTATCCAACTTTTAACCGAAGTGATTCCAGTTTACCCTGTTTGGAGATTTGGCAATTTCTTTTTGGTTCTAATCAAACCATAATGAATCAAGATATAAGAAGCTTTATTTGGACTCAAAAATCAGTCGATAATCACCCTGAATTTGAATCAATATCATAGGAGTTATGATGGAGAAGTTATCCCATTTTTAACCAAAGTGAATCCAGTTTACCCTGTTTGGAGATTAGGCAATTTCTTTTTGATACTAATAAAACCAGAATGAATCACGATGTAAGAAGCTTGATTTGGACTCATAAATCAGTGTATAATCACCCTGAAGTTGAATCAAAATCATAGGAGTTATGATGAAGAAGATATCCCACTTTTAACCGAAGTGATTCTAGTTTGCCCTATTTGGAGATTTGGCAATTTCTTCTTGATACTAATAAAACCAGAATGAATCACGATGTAAGAAGCTTGATGTGGACTCATAAATCAGTGTAGAATCACCCTGAAGTTGAATAAAGATGATAGGAATTATGATGAAGAAGTTATCCCACTTTTAACCGAAGTGACTCCAGTTTACCCTGTTTGGAGATTTGACAATTTCTTCTTGATTCTAATCAAACCATAATGAATAAAGATGTAATAATCTTGATTTGGACCCATAAATCAGTGTAGAATGATCCTGAAGTTGAATCAATATCATTGGAGTTATGATGAAGAAGTTATCCCACTTTTAACCGAAGTGATCCCAGTTTGCCCTGTTTTGAGATATGGCAATTTATTCTTGATACTAATAAAACCAGAATGAATCACGATGTAAGAAGCTTGATTTGGAATAATAAATCAGTGTAGAATCACCCTGAAGTTGAATCAAGATAATAGGAGTTATGATGAAGAAGTTATTCCACTTTTAACCGAAGTGATTCCAGTTTACCCTGTTTGGAGATTTGACCATTTCTTCTTGATTCTAATCATACCAGAACGAATCAAGATGTAAGAAGCTTGATTTGTACTCATCAATCAGTGTAGAATCACCCTGAAGTTGAATCAATATCATAGGAGTTATGATGAAGAAGTTATCCCACTTTTAACCGAAGTGATTCCAGTTTACCCTGTTTGGAGATTTGGCAATTTCTTCTTGATACAAATAAAACCAGAATGAATCACGATGCAAGAATCTTTATTTGGACTCATAAATCAGTTTAGAATCACCCTGACTTTGAATCAAGATCATAAGAGTTATGATGAAGAAGTTATCACACTTTTAACCGAAGTGATTCCAGTTTGACCCTATAGGGAGATTTGACAATTTCTTCTTGATACTAATCAAAACATAATGAATCAAGATGTATGAAGCTTTATTTGGACTAAAAAATCAGTGGATAATCACCCTGAATTTGAATCAATATCATAGGAGTTATGATGGAGAAGTTATCCCACTTTTAACCAAAGTGAATCCAGTTTACCCTTTTTGGAGATTTGACAATTTCTTTTTGATACTAATAAAACCAGAATGAATCACGATGTAAGAATCTTGATTTGGACTCATAAATCAGTTTAGAATCACCCTGAATTTGAATCAAGATCATAAGAGTTATGATGAAGAAGTTATCCAACTTTTAACCGAAGTGATTCCAGTTTACCCTGTTTGGAGATTTGGCAATTTCTTTTTGGTTCTAATCAAACCATAATGAATCAAGATATAAGAAGCTTTATTTGGACTCAAAAATCAGTCGATAATCACCCTGAATTTGAATCAATATCATAGGAGTTATGATGGAGAAGTTATCCCATTTTTAACCAAAGTGAATCCAGTTTACCCTGTTTGGAGATTAGGCAATTTCTTTTTGATACTAATAAAACCAGAATGAATCACGATGTAAGAAGCTTGATTTGGACTCATAAATCAGTGTATAATCACCCTGAAGTTGAATCAAAATCATAGGAGTTATGATGAAGAAGTTATCCCACTTTTAACCGAAGTGATTCTAGTTTGCCCTATTTGGAGATTTGGCAATTTCTTCTTGATACTAATAAAACCAGAATGAATCACGATGTAAGAAGCTTGATGTGGACTCATAAATCAGTGTAGAATCACCCTGAAGTTGAATAAAGATGATAGGAATTATGATGAAGAAGTTATCCCACTTTTAACCGAAGTGACTCCAGTTTACCCTGTTTGGAGATTTGACAATTTCTTCTTGATTCTAATCAAACCATAATGAATAAAGATGTAATAATCTTGATTTGGACCCATAAATCAGTGTAGAATGATCCTGAAGTTGAATCAATATCATTGGAGTTATGATGAAGAAGTTATCCCACTTTTAACCGAAGTGATCCCAGTTTGCCCTGTTTTGAGATATGGCAATTTATTCTTGATACTAATAAAACCAGAATGAATCACGATGTAAGAAGCTTGATTTGGAATAATAAATCAGTGTAGAATCACCCTGAAGTTGAATCAAGATAATAGGAGTTATGATGAAGAAGTTATTCCACTTTTAACCGAAGTGATTCCAGTTTACCCTGTTTGGAGATTTGACCATTTCTTCTTGATTCTAATCATACCAGAACGAATCAAGATGTAAGAAGCTTGATTTGTACTCATCAATCAGTGTAGAATCACCCTGAAGTTGAATCAATATCATAGGAGTTATGATGAAGAAGTTATCCCACTTTTAACCGAAGTGATTCCAGTTTACCCTGTTTGGAGATTTGGCAATTTCTTCTTGATACAAATAAAACCAGAATGAATCACGATGCAAGAATCTTTATTTGGACTCATAAATCAGTTTAGAATCACCCTGACTTTGAATCAAGATCATAAGAGTTATGATGAAGAAGTTATCCCACTTTTAACCGAAGTGATTCCAGTTTGACCCTATAGGGAGATTTGACAATTTCTTCTTGATACTAATCAAACCATAATGAATCAAGATGTAAGAAGCTTTATTTGGACTCAAAAATCAGTGGATAATCACCCTGAATTTGAATCAATATCATAGGAGTTATGATGGAGAAGTTATCCCACTTTTAACCAAAGTGAATCCAGTTTACCCTTTTTGGAGATTTGACAATTTCTTTTTGATACTAATAAAACCAGAATGAATCACGATGTAAGAAGCTTGATTTGGACTCATAAATCAGTTTAGAATCACCCTGAATTGGAATCAAGATCATAAGAGTTATGATGAAGAAGTTATCCAACTTTTAACCGAAGTGATTCCAGTTTACCTGTTTGGAGATTTGACAATTTCTTCTTGGTTCTAATCAAACCATAATGAATCAAGATGTAAGAAGCTTTATTTGGACTCAAAAATCAGTGGATAATCACCCTGAATTTGAATCAATATCATAGGAGTTATGATGGAGAAGTTATCCCACTTTTCACCAAAGTGAATCCAGTTTACCCTGTTTGGAGATTTGACAATTTCTTTTTGATACTAATAAAACCAGAATGAATCACGATATAAGAATCTTGATTTGGACTCATAAATCAGTGTATAATCACCCTGAAGTTGAATCAAAATCATAGGAGTTATGATGAAGAAGTTATCCCACTTTTAACCGAAGTGATTCCAATTTGCCATGTTTTGAGATTTGGCAATTTCTTCTTGATACTAATAAAACCAGAATGAATCACGATGTAAGAAGGGCTTTGATTTGGACTCATAATCCTTGAATCACCTGAGTTGATCACTCATGGAGTTATGATGGAGATATCCCCTTTACCGTGCCATTTACCCTGTTTGGAATTTGACAATTTTTTTGAATAAAACTAACACAGTAGAATCTTATTTGGAAAAGTTAGAATATCAAAAAAAATCTTATTTAAAAAAATATTGAATGATGTTTAAATAAATGGATAAATATTTTTAACATTTAAAACCAATTAAATATCACGATGAATAAATCACTTTTTATATTTAATAACCAGAATAATTCATATCAAAACTCCGTATACAACCGAATAAAAACCGATATAAATACGACGATTCCCAAGACACCAAACCGTCTTGATATCCGACTACTCGTCGTGCTCACCTGAAAGGGGAAGAAAGAGGGGTGAGCAACAGGGGAGTCACTCAGTGAGGTATGGGATGCTAGACACGCAAACCACTGACTAAATAAATAGAACTCCCACTATGGAAGTTTAGCACTAGCATGATCAAACAAGACACCTATGGCATCACACAGAACAAACAATGCGATGATAGTGCATAACTAGCTCATACACCCCGCATTCTCCTCATACGGATATACGTCATCATAATAAGCGTCGACAGCCCAGACATCTCTGGACCCCCGCCCGTAACCATAAGCGTCGAATGCAAACGTCTCTGCACCACGCCCCACTCAAATAAGCGCCGACAGCCCAAACGTCTCTGAGCCCCCGCCCTCCCATATGCGTCGATAGCCCGGATGTCTCCGAACCCCCGCCCTCATAAGCGTTGCTATTCAGCTCTCTCTGAATAGCCGCCCTCATAAGCGTTGCTAATCCAGATCTCTCTGAACAGCCGCCCTCATCACAAAGTCCCTACTCATAACTACGTATATGTATATATATATATATATATATATATATATATATATATATATATCATCATTTAACATCACTCAATCCATGTCAAGTTGAATCCTCTAGACCCCTAGTTCCGGTTTACATTGAATCCTAACTATCACACAAGACTCGATCCAATCAGACGGAACATGTTTCGAAACTAAACTACGATAGAAAGAATTCTACACTAGTAACGGAATTTATGGAATAGCCCCTCACCTTTGCCATATCGAAAATATATAAAAGAAAAAGATGTCCAAACCAATATGCCTCTTCCATCCAAAAGAGCAAATTCAAGCCTAAAGTCCACCATTGTTCCTACGCATTTACCAATAAGAATTTAAAGATATTTAGGTTGCTTGCACCACAAGTAACTAATAACATCATTTGGATAATACGTGATGATGAGGGTGTGGAGACATAACTAGCACGTGATGATTAAGGTGGAAGGTACGGGTGATCACGCATGGTTCTCCGATGACATAACATGCTTCTCCAATGGATCCAAGCTTACAACGGTGTGGATCCGATCGGTGGTGAGACGGTGGCTCCGTTTTTGTGTGTCTCCTCCTCACGTCATATATACATCTCTCTCAATTTGATGAGAGACAACAACACATAAGACGTTTGAGCACCGACGGCGAGGCTGCCTCTTTAACATGGCGTGATGGATCCAAGACGACGGCATAGGAGGTGGTGACATCACGGTGCAAGCGAGTGGATCAGATTTTGGAGGGGAACGGTGGTGATGAGATGGTGATGATCAGCACCGGACGTGCCGTTACGTGGTGGCTCCGTGAACGCGCGTCTCTTCTCCACAACTAAGCCTCTCGGATCTGATGCACGGCAACCATCAAGGAGAGGCGGTGGATCATTGTGTAACCGATGCTCCATTGCTGGTGATATGAAGCTTCTCTCGTACGTAGATGATTATAAGATTGTTTTGTGGTGACGAGACAAACGTATCTCCTCATAACATGAGATAGAGACGGCTAGGTCATTGGGGAAGGAGATGATTTACATAATTATATATATGCTGCTTTTCAACGACACAAGCCCTTGGTTTAAAAAAACTAATTAATTAACCTTAAACCAATTGGTTTAGGTGAAATCTAATAAAATTAGAAACAAACCATATTAACTCTTTGTTTTATTTTATCTTGAAATTCGGGTCGTTACACATACATCAGTGTATAATCACCCTGAAGTTGAATCAAAATCATAGGAGTTATGATGAAGAAGTTATCCCACTTTTAACCGAAGTGATTCCAGTTTGCCCTGTTTTGAGATTTGACAATTTCTTCTTGATACTAATAAAACCAGAATGAATCACGATGTAAGAAACTTGATTTGGACTCATAAATCAGTGTAGAATCACCCTGAAGTTTAATAAAGATGATAGGAATTATGATGAAGAAGTTATCCCACTTTTAACCGAAGTGACTCCAGTTTACCCTGTTTGGAGATTTGGCAATTTCTTCTTGATTCTAATCAAACCAGAATGAATCAAGATGTAAGAAGCTTGATTTGGACTCATAAATCAGTGAAGAATAATCCTGAAGTTGAATCAATATCATTGGAGTTATGATGAACAAGTTATCCCACTTTTAACCGAAGTGATCCCAGTTGTCCTGTTTGGAGATTTGGCAATTTATTGTTGATACAAATAAAACCAGAATTTATCACGATGTAAGAAGCTTGATTTGGACTCATAAATCAGTGTAGAATCACCCTGAAGTTGGATCAAGATCGTAGGAGTTATGATGAAGAAGTTATCCCACTTTTAACCGAAGTGATTCCAGTTTGCCCTATAGGGAGATTTGACAATTTCTTCTTGATACTAATAAAACTAGAATGAATCACGATGTAAGAAGATTGATTTGGACTCATAAATCAGTGTAGAATCACCCTGAAGTTGAATCAAGATCATAGGAGTTATGATGAAGAAGTTATCCCACTTTTAACCGAAGTGACTCCAGTTTACCCTTTTTGGAGATTTGGCAATTTCTTCTTGATTCTAATCAAACCAGAATGAATCAAGATGTAAGAAGCTTTATAAGGACTCATAAATCAGTGGATAATCACCCTGAAGTTGAATCAATATCATAGGAGTTATGATGAAGATGTTATTCCACTTTTAACCGAAGTGATTCCAGTTTACCCTGTTTGGAGATTTAACAATTTCTTCTTGATTCTAATCAAACCAGAATGAATCAAGATGTAAGATGCTTGATTTGGACTCATAAATCAGTGTAGAATCATCCTGAAGTTGAATCAATATCATTGAAGTTATGATGAAGAAGTTATCCCACTTTTAACCGAAGTGATTCTAGTTTGCCCTGTTTGGAGAGTTGGCAATTTCTTCTTGATACTAATAAAACCAGAATGAATCACGAAGTAAGAAGCTTTATTTGGACTCACTAATAAGTTTAGAATCACCCTGAATTTGAATCAAGATCATAGGAGTTATGATGAAGATGTTATCCAACTTTTAACCGAAGTGATTCCAATTTACCCTGTTTGGAGATTTGACAATTTCTTCTTGGTTCTAATCAAACCACAATGAATCAAGATGTAAGAAGCTTTATTTGGACTCAAAAATCAGTGGATAATCACCCTGAATTTGAATCAATATCATAGGAGTTATGATGGAGAAGTTATCCCACTTTTAACCAAAGTGAATCCAGTTTACCATGTTTGGAGATTTGACAATTTCTTTTTGATACTCATAAAACCAGAATGAATCACGATGTAAGAAGCTTGATTTGGACTCATAAATCAGTGTATAATCACCCTGAAGTTGAATCAAAATCATAGGAGTTATGATGAAGAAGTTCTCCCACTTTTAACCGAAGTGATTCCAGTTTGCCCTGTTTGGAGATTTGGCAATTTCTTCTTAATACTAAAAAAAAAACAGAATGAATCAAGATGTAAGAAGCTTGATTTGGACTCATAAATCAGTGTAGAATCACCCTGAAGTTGAATAAAGATCATAGGAATTATGATGAAGTAGTTATCCCACTTTTAACCGAAGTGACTCCAGTTTGACCCTATAGGGAGATTTGACAATTTCTTCTTGATACTAATAAAACTAGAATGAATCACGATGTAAGAAGCTTTATTTGGACTCATAAATCAGTGTAGAATCACCTTGAAGTTGAATCAAGATCATAGGCGTTATGATGAAGAAGTTATCCCACTTTTAACCGAAGTGATTCCAGTTTACCCTGTTTGGAGATTTGACCATTTCTTCTTGATTCTAATCAAACCAGAATGAATCAAGATGTAAGAATATTTATTTGGACTCATAAATCAGTGGATAATCACCCTGAAGTTGAATCAATATCAAAGGAGTTATGATGAAGATTTTATTCCACTTTTAACCGAAGTGATTCCAGTATACCCTGGTTGGAGATTTGGCAATTTCTTCTTAATTCTAATTAAACCACAATGAATAAAGATGTAAGAATCTTAATTTAGACTCATAAATCAGTGTAGAATCATCCTTAATTTGAATCAATATCATTGGAGTTATGATGAAAAAGTTATCCCACTTTTAACCGAAGTGACTCCAGTTTACCCTGTTTGGAGATTTGGCAAATTCTTCTTGATTCTAATCAAACCAGAATGAATCAAGATGTAAGAAGCTTTATTTGGACTCATAAATCAGTGGATAATCACCCTGAAGTTGAATCAATATCATAGTAGTTATGATGAAGATGTTATTCCACTTTTAACCGAAGTGATTCCAGTTTGCCCTATTTGGAGATTTGACAATTTCTTCTTGATACTAATAAAACTAGAATGAATCACGATGTAAGAAGCTTGATTTGGACTCATAAATCAGTGTAGAATCACCCTGAAGTTGAATCAATATCATAGGAGTTATGATGAAGATGTTATTCCAGTTTTAACCAAAGTGATTCCAGTTTACCCTGTTTGGAGATTTGGCAATTTCTTCTTGATTCTAATCAAACCAGAATGAATCAAGATGTAAGAATCTTGATTTCGACTCATAAATCAGTGTAGAATCATCCTGAAGTTGAATCAATATCATTGGACTTATGATGAAGAAGTTATCCCACTTTTAACCGAAGTGATCCCAGTTTACCCTTTTTGAAGATTTGGCAATTTATTCTTGATAGTAATAAAACCAGAATAAATCACGATGTAAGTAATAAAATGAGAGATTTAGAGAGTTTATTGCTGGAGAATGAAGAACATGAAGAACAAGAGAGAGAGAGAGAGAGAGAGAGAGAGAGAGAGAGAGAGAGAGAGAGAGAGAGAGAGAGAGAGAGAGAGAAATTTCGACATTAGAGAGAGAGAAGGAGAGAAAATATTTTCCTTAATTTATTTCTGGTTGCATACAATTAAATTTAAAGACAGAGAAGAAAGAGAGAGGGAATCAACAGCACACTGGATAAAAGACTACACTGGATAATAGACAGTATTCTGACTGGATAAAAGGCTGTATTTTGACCCAACAGCTCTTCTGGCAGTAGATCTGGATTTGAATTCAAACTTGACTATGACAGCTGGTTAACTCAACCCCACTTGTTTTCCCAAGCTTCTTTAGGTTAAGTTAGGCGACTCTGCCTTACCTTATAATACCTTATAAGTTTTTATAAGGTTACCTTATAAGTCTGTGCAGACCAAGTGACTTTGAAACCATCCGGATGACTCCTTCTCCTTCTTCTCTTTACTTGTTAATGATCACACCTCCTTTTATTGCTTCTTGTCAACACTCCCCCTCAAGCTTAACCATAGAGTTTGGTCAAGCTTGGAAACCATGAAGCATTCCCTCATTAAAACCTTTACTTGGAAAAACCACTTGGGATAAAAACCAAGCAAAGGAAAAAGAGTAGAACCCTTCATGGCAAGAGGATCATTGACAAGAGAGATCTATGAGTCCAAGCTTGGGATGAATGAACTCACAAACCTTTCTGCTAGCTGCCTTGGTGAATATGTCAGCTAGTTGATCTTCACTTCTTGTGTAGCATGGAAGAATCACTTGCTGCTCCACTGCTTGTCTCACCTTGTGGCAGTTTACTTCTATATGTTTTGTCCTCTCATGAAAGACTGAATTGGATGCAATGTGTATTGCAGCCTGGTTGTCACAATGCATAGTCATTGATGTGTTGATCTCAATCCCCAAGTCTTTTAGCAGCCCCTTGATCCATATAAGCTCACTAGTGAGTTTTCTCATTGACCTATACTCTGCCTCAGCACTGGAACAAGACACCACCTTATGTTTCTTGCTCTTCCATGTGACCAGGCTCCCTCCAATGAAGGTGCGGTAACCTGTGGTTGATCTCCTATCAACTCTGTCTCCAGCCCAATCAGCATCACAATATCCAACAACCTCAGTGCTTTTGTTGCAAGCCATCCATACTCCTTGACCAGGCGCCTCTCTTAGGTACCTCAAGATTCTCTCCACCATGTTCCAGTGATGTATCTTAGGGGCTTGCATATGCTGGCTCACTTGATTTACAGCAAAACACACATCCGGCCGAGTGATAGTGAGGTATATGAGCTTTCCAACCATTCTTCTATACTTTTTGACATCAGTAAAGAGAGTGATATCATACTCCCCCTCTCGCAGCACCTTGTAGCCTTCCTCCAATGGTGTCTTGGCCTGTCTACTCCCAAGGTCTCCTGCCTCATTTAAAATATCAAGTGTGTACTTCCTTTGGGATAAGAAGAGTCCCTCCTTGGAGCGGCACAATTCAATCCCTAGGAAGTACTTCAACTCTCCCAAATCCTTAATATCAAAGGCAGTTTTAAGAAAGGCTTTAGTTGAGGAGATACCTTCCTGGTTGCTACCAGAGATGATGATATCATCCACATACACCAAGATGACTACAATGCCTTTGTTGCTGGTCAGTGTGAATAGAGAGTGGTCAGCTTGAGACTTCACAAAACCTCTCCCATTGAGTGTTGTACTCAGTTTGTGGTACCAAGCTCTTGGGGATTGCTTTAGGCCATAGATAGCTTTCTTTAGTCTCAAGACATTTCCTGGTTTCACCATGTCTTCTAGACCAGGGGGTGGTCTCATATACACCTCATCTTCCAGCTCTCCTTGGAGAAAGGCATTCTTTACATCCATCTGCCACAGATGTAACTCCAAGTTGATAGCAAGTGATAGAAGGATTCTTATAGTGTGCAGCTTAGCCACTGGTGCAAAGGTGTCTAGATAATCTTCACCATAGACATGAGTGTACCCTCTTGCTACTAATCTTGTCTTCTTTCTCTCTGGCTTGCCATTGGCTCCATACTTGATTGTATATAAAAGCCGACTGGTTACTGCTTTCTTTCCTTTGGGAAGAACTGTCTCAAACCATGTGTCATTCTTAACCATGTCTCCCATCTCATCTCCAAATGATGCTCTCCACTCTTCATGTTGCATAGCCTCTTCATATGTCCTTGGAATGTATTCTTGATCCAATTCACTGATAAAGACTTGATGCACTTCTGGATAGTGGGCAAGCGAGCAAGCTGCACTGGTTGGATGAGCTACAGCTTCAGCATTGAAGTATACTCTTGTGTTGATCCAATTTGAAGCTGGTTTCCTGATCCTTGTGCTCCTTCTTAAAGGGTGTATCTGCTCAGGTTCTGCTTCATTTCCATTGTCTAGCTCCTCCACTTGAATCTCAGTGTCTGATTCTGGTTGTATCTCATCTTGATCATGAACTACTGAGTTTTCTTCAGGTTGAGCTGGTGAAGGCTGCTCATCATTTCCATTACCCCCCTCATGATCAGGATGAGGGACTCCAACATCTTCTACTGCATCTTCTACAGGTTGTGTTGGTTCCTTCCTGACCTTCTCTGGTTCCCTTGGTAAACTGATGCCAAGCCTTTCCATGATTACTCTCAAGTTGTTGGCTCTGTCTAAGGAAGATTGAGATAGATCCTTGAGTTCTCCCCAACTCTGTTCCTCATAATAGCCTGTTGATTCTATGAACTTGACATCCCTGGATACTAACACTCTCCTAGTGTCTGGAACATAGCATTTATACTCTTTTTGATGTGTTGAATACCCAATAAACATTGCCTTTGTGCTTCTGGCCTCTAACTTGTTTTTGAGTTCTCCTGGAACTAAGACAAAGCACACACACCCAAACACACGCAAATGATCTATATTAGGCTTAGTTTTTTTCAGTACCTCATATGGAGTGGCATCTTGAAGCTCTCTTGTAGGTGTGCGGTTGATGAGGTAAGTGGCAGTGACTACTGCATCTCCCCAAAACCTTTTAGGCACATTACCATGGAACATCATGCTCCTGGCTACCTCCATTAAGTGTCTGTTCTTCCTTTCTGCCACACCATTTTGTTGAGGTGTGTAAGGGCAACTGGTTTGTTGGATGATCCCATGTGCAGCTAGATGTTGTTTGAAGGCTGTGCTAGTGTACTCACCACCATTATCTGATCTAAGAATTTTAATCTTAACATTGAAATGGTTAGTAATATAGTTTTGGAAATTTTTAAAAGCTTCTAGCACCCTATCTTTTGATTGCAACAGTGTGATCCATGTGTATTTAGATTTCTCATCTATGAATGTCACAAAGTACTTATGTTGTTCTCTAGATGCACAAGGGGCAGTCCACACATCAGAATGAATTAAATCAAAGCAATTATCATAGATGGTCATTGATTTAGGAAATACACTCCTACAATGTTTTCCTAAGATACAAGCCTCACAATCACTTTTAAAAGAAATGCTAGGTAACAGAATGTTCAAGGCACGAGAATGAGGATGTCCTAATCTAGCATGCCATATTACATCTTTAGGGAATTGAGAAACAGAATTGAAATAGCAAGATAAATCAGAAGTTGGCCGAGTGTCCTCAAGCAAATACAAGTCTCCCTTGGTTACACCCTTGCCAAGCAACTTACTTGACTCAATATCCTGAAAATAAACTTCATTAGGAGTGAATGTAACATGGCAATTTAAATCATTGGTGGCCTTTTTAACAGAAACAAGGTTTGAAGCAAAGGTGGGCATGTAGAATGCCTTAGAAACTTTATCAAACAATTTCAATTCACCTATACCTCTTATAGGAATTTTATCACCATTTGCTATCATCACATTTCCTAGTGCTGGTTCCACATTTTTAATTAAACTAGAATCACTAATCATGTGGTGAGAAGCACCAGAATCAATAATCAATGGTCTAGTATTTTTAAAAATGTTTTTAGAACTCTCAGCAGTGTGACAAGCATTATGTGAGAATCCAAGAGTTTTAGGTATACCAGAGTTGTCTTTCAAGGCCTTGATGAGAGCATCCAAGTCAGATCTCCTGATTATCTCATCCTGGTTGGTCCTTGCTGTGGAGTACATTGATGTAGAGGCCATAGAACTTCCTCCACCATTGTTGTTAGAGCACATTGAGCTTGGAGTCACTGGTTCAGTTCCATCAGTTGAGAGGTGGGCTCTTGCATCCTGAAAGCGTGGCTCCTTAAACTTGTTTGGCTTAAGGTGAGGGTGGAGAATCCAGCACTTGTCTTTCATGTGGCCTTTTTTCTTGCAATGGTCACAGATCAAGGCCTTCCTATCATCTTGCTTGTAAGCTGCCTTGTTTGCCACTGCTTCCTCAGCTTGGTGAGCCATGGTTAAGTCTCCTTTACTTCCAAATAAGCCCACTGAGCCTTCCTCCTTCTGGATTTGAGCACATACTTCATCCAGGTCAGGTAGCTTATCAGCTCTCAAGATGTGCTTAATCAGGCTTCCATAAGATGGGTTGAGAGTGAGCAGTAGCCCAAATACTTTGTCCTCTTCACGCCTTGTTAAGAGAGTGGCAGGGTCAGTTGTGTGAGGCCTTAGTAACTCCAACTCTGCCCAAAGAGATCTGTACTTGCCAAAATGAGGTTGAAACTCCCCATCTCCTTGGCTGAGAGCATTGATGGCTCTTTTCACTTCAAAAACTCTAGTAAGGTTGGAGACATTTCCATACACTTTGTAGAGAGTATCCCACAGCTGCTTGGTGGTCTCACAGTATGAGTAAGACTCCATAATAGCTGGTTCAAGGGAGCTAAGGAGGGCTGTGAGCACCATGAGATCTTCCTGACCCCATTTGTCTTCATCAGCTACCACCATCTCCTTTCCATCTTCTCCTTGGATAGTTTGTTTTGGAGCTGCTTCTGTTGAGACATGGCTCCATAAACCTTTTCCTCCAAGGGCAATCTTCACCATCCTGGCCCATAAGAGATAGTTAACTCCTTTTAAGGTCACAGGAATGCTGAGAGTTCGGTTGTTGTTGTTGCTGCTATCCATCTTTGCTTCCACTCGCCAAGAACACAAGAACAGGAGAGAGAAGGATTTAAAAGATGGAGAGAAATAAATTCAGAGTGTTTGCGGAAGAAAGAGTAGGTTCAAGAGCTTTGTTGCTCTGATACCATGATAAAATGAGAGATTTAGAGAGTTTATTGCTGGAGAATGAAGAACATGAAGAACAAGAGAGAGAGAGAGAGATAAATTTCGACATTAGAGAGAGAGAAGGAGAGAAAATATTTTCCTTAATTTATTTCTGGTTGCATACAATTAAATTTAAAGACAGAGAAGAAAGAGAGAGGGAATCAACAGCACACTGGATAAAAGACTACACTGGATAATAGACAGTATTCTGACTGGATAAAAGGCTGTATTCTGACCCAACAGCTCTTTTGGCAGTAGATCTGGATTTGAATTCAAACTTGACTATGACAGCTGGTTAACTCAACCCCACTTGTCTTCCCAAGCTTCTTTAGGTTAAGTTAGGCGACTCTGCCTTACCTTATAATACTTATAGTTTTATAAGGTTACTTTATAAGTCTGTGCAGACCAAGTGACTTTGAAACCATCCGAATGACTCCTTCTCCTTCTTCTCTTTACTTGTTAATGATCACACCTCCTTTTATTGCTTCTTGTCAACAGTAAGAAGCTTGATTTGGACTCATAAATCAGTGTAGAATCACCCTGAAGTTGAATCAAGATCACAGGAGTTATGATGAAGAAGTTATCCCACTTTTAACCAAAGTGATTCCAGTTTACCTTGTTTGGATATTTGGCAATTTCTTCTTGATTCTAATCAAAAACAGAATGACTAAAGATGTAACAAGCTTGATTTGGACTCATAAATCAGTGCAGAATCATCCTGAAGTTGAATCAATATCATTGGACTTATGATGAAGAAGTTATCCCACTTTTAACCGAAGTGATTCCAGTTTGCTCTATTTGGAGATTTGGCAGTTTATTCTTGATACTAATAAAACCAGAATGAATCACGATGTAAGAAGCTTGATTTGGACTCATAAATCAGTTTAGAATCACCCTGAATTTTAATCAAGATCATAGGAGTTATGATGAAGAAGTTATCCCACTTTTAACCGAAGTGATTCCAGTTTGCCCTATAGGGCGATTTTACAATTTCTTCTTGATACTAATAAAACTAGAATGAATCACGATGTAAGAATCTTGATTTGGACTCATAAATCAGTTTAGAATCACCCTGAAGTTGAATCAAGATCATAGGAGTTATGATGAAGAAGTTATCCCACTTTTAACCGAAGTGACTCCAGTTTACCCTGTTTGGAGATTTGACAATTTATTATTGACTCTAATCAAACCAGAATGAATCAAGATGTAAGAAGCTTTGTTTGGACTCATAAATCAGTGGATAATCACCCTGAAGTTGAATCAATATCATAGGAGTTATGATGAAGATGTTATTCCACTTTTAACCGAAGTGACTCCAGTTTACCCTTTTTGGAGATTTGGCAATTTCTTCCTGATTGTAATCAAACCAGAATGAATCAAGATAAAAGAAGCTTTATTTGGACTCATAAATCAGTGTATAATCACCCTGAAGTTGAATCAATATCACTGGAGTTATGATGAAGAAGTTATCCCACTTTTAACCAAAGTGATTCCAGTTTGCCCTGTTTGGAGAGTTGGCAATTTCTTCTTGATACTAATAAAACCAGAATGAATCACGATGTAAGAAGCTTGATTTGGACTCATAAATAAGTATAGAATTATCCTGAAGTTGAATCAATATCATTGGAGTTATGATGAAGAAGTTATCCCACTTTTAACCGAAGTGATTAAAGTTTGCCCTATTTGGAGATTTGGCAATTTCTTCTTGATACTAATAAAACCAGAATGAATCACGATGAAAGAAGCTTGATTTGAACTCATAAATCCGTGTAGAATCACCCTGAAGTTGAATCAATATCATAGGAGTTATGATGAAGATGTTATTCCACTTTTAACCGAAGTGATTCCAGTTTACCCTGTTTGGAGATTTGGCAATTTCTTCTTGATTCTAATCAAACCAGAATGAATCAAGATGTAAGAATCTTGATTTCGACTCATAAATCAGTGTAGAATCATCCTGAAGTTGAATCAATATCATTGGACTTATGACAAAGAAGTTATCCCACTTTTAACCGAAGTTATCCCACTTTTAACGAAGTGATTCCAGTTGCCCTGTTTGGAGATTTGGCAATTTATTGTTGATAGTAATAAAACAAGAATGAATCACGATGTAAGAAGCTTGATTTGGACTCATAAATCAGTGTAGAATCTCCCTGAAGTTGAATCAAGATCATAGGAGTTATGATGAAAAAGTTATCCCACTTTTAACTGAAGTGACTCCAGTTTACCCTGTTTGGACATTTGGCAATTTCTTCTTGATTCTAATTAAACCAGAATGAATCAAGATGTAAGAAGCTTTATTTGGACTTATAAATCAGTGTAGAATAATCCTGAAGTTGAATCAATATCATTGGATTTATGATGAACAAGTTATCCCACTTTTAACTGAAGTGATTCTTATTTGCCCTATTTGGAGATTTGGCAATTTCTTCTTGATACTAACAAAACTAGAATAAATCACGATGTAAGAAGCTTGATTTGGACTCATAAATAAGTGTAGAATCACCCTGAAGTTGAATCAAGATCATAGGAGTTATGATGAATAATTTATCCCACTCTTAACCGAAGTGATTCCAGTTTGCCCTTTTTGGAGAGTTGGCAATTTCTTCTTGATTCTAATCAAACCATAACGAATCAAGATGTAAGCATGCTTTATTTGGACTCATAAATCAGTGGATAATCACCCTGAATTTGAATCAATATCATAGGAGTTATGATGAAGAAGTTATCCTACTTTTAACCGAAGTGATTCCAGTTTGCCTGTTTGGAGAGTTGGCAATTTCTTATTGATTTGGACTCATAAATCAGTGTAGAATAACCCTGAAGTTGAATCAATATCATAGGAGTTATGATAAAGAAGTTATCCCACTTTTAACTGAAGTGAATCCAATTTACCCTTTTTGGAGATTTGGCAATTTCTTCTTGATACTAATAAAACCAGAATGAATCACGATGTAAGAAGCTTAGTTTGGACTCATAAATCAGTGTAGAATCACCCTGAAGTAGAATCAAGATCATAGGAGTTATGATGAAGAAGTTATCCCACTTTTAACCGAAGTGATTCCAGCTTACCTTGTTTAGAGATTTGGCAATTTCTTCTTGATTCTAATCAAAACCAGAATGACTAAAGATGTAACAAGCTTGATTTGGACTGATAAATCAGTGCAGAATCATCCTGAAGTTGAATCAATATCATTGGACTTATGATGAAGAAGTTATCCCACTTTTAACCGAAGTGATTCCAGTTTGCCCTGTTTGGAGATTTGGCATTTTATTCTTGATACTAATAAAACCAGAATGAATCATGATGTAAGAAGCTTGATTTGGACTCATTAAGCAGTGTAGAATCACCCTGAAGTTGAATCAAGATCATAGGAGTTATGATGAAGAAGTTATCCCACTTTTAACTGAAGTGATTCCAGTTTACCTTGTTTGGAGATTTGGCAATTTTTTCTTGATACAAATAAAACCAGAATGAATCACGATGTAATAAGCTTGATTTGGACTCATAAATCAGTTTAGAATCACCCTGAAGTTGAATCAAGATCATAGGAGTTATGATGAAGATGTTATTCCACTTTTAACCGAAGTGATTCCAGTTTGCCCTGTTTGGAGATTTGGCAATTTATTCTTGACACTAATAAAACCAGAATGAATCACGATGTAAAAAGCTTGATTTGGACTCATTAATCAGTGTAGAATCACCCTGAAGTTGAATCAAGATTGTAAGAATAGATAGATTTATGTGTGAGGAAGTTGTAAGACAAGAGTATGGTCGATTTAGATGAAGAAGAATATAAGAAACCAGAGAGAGAATGGAGGAGAATCCGATGGAGAGTATAAGCATAATGAAAGTGTTCTTGAGAGTGTTCTTGAGAGTATAAGAGATTCAGAGTGATTTTCGTGAGAGAGAGAGTAACCAGAGAATAATGGAGACTTAGAACAGAGAATAATGAAGAAAAGAGGACTCCTCTTTCTTACTTAATTTCGTGGTCAAGAGGGAGGCTTTATAGCCAAACACCACAAGTTGCCCTAGAGATTTAAATACAGAGAAGAAAGAGAGAGGAAATCAATAGCACACTGGTCCAAAGCCTGCATTCTGACCCAACAGCTCTATTGGCAGTGCACACTGGTCCAAAGACTGCATTCTGACCCAACAGCTCTTTTGGCAGTAGATCTGAATTTGAATTCAAACTTGACCATGACAGCTGGTTAACTCAACCCCACGGTTAAGTTAGGCGAACCCAGACTTCTGCCTTACCTTATAAGTTTTATAAGATTACTTTATAAGATCACTCGTTAGGTCTGTACGTACAGATTCAAACTTGCTCCGGATGCTTCATCTTTGATTCTTTTGGATCACTCTCTTGATCTCCTTCAGTTGTTTATGTCTTCTTCATTGTTTCAAATCAATAACCCGGACTATGCACATCATTATCTTTCTTGTTCTTCTCAGCTTGCTGGCTCCTTTATTTATTGTGCAAGTCTTGATTACTTGCAACACACTTCATGCCTCTACAGCCTCGTTCTCTTCTTGCACACACACCTTGATCATCTTTTCATTGTCTTGGCTGTGTGATCAGTATCTTGAGGCTGGAGATGATTGGCCTTTACTTCCTTTGTTTGGCCTTCACACCTCCTTGTCTTGCTTCACTCTAATACCCTCCCTCAAGGTTGGGCTGCGGAAGCCATTGGTTCCAAAGGTCAAGCTTGCAACACGCAAATGACTACCTCATTAAAAACCTCATCATGTAAAACCACTTGGGATAAAACCATGATGAGGACAAAAAGAGTATAGCCTTCACGGTGCATTGGATAGCTATGACCTTAGCTTTATTTGAATTGAGCTTAAAGCTTCTCTAATCTGAACTCCGGCTTGGAATTGTCTTTAAAACCGCCAAAAGTGACTCATGGCTTGAACCATGATCTGAACAGATTGCTGAGGGTGTTAGCGCCATGATTTAAACTTGTGCAACACCTCTTTCTTCTTGATGCTTCACATGAAGCTTACTGACCCTTAGCTAACATCTTGCTGGTGAGCTGATTCATCACTTTCCTACAGTATCTTCTCCTCAAGATTTTCTTGTCTTGGGTCCATGAATCTGAGGCCATGGGTTCTAACCCCCAAAGCTTGCTTCTGATGCTGCTCTAGATCAACCAAACTTGCATTGTCTTCTTGAGACAACCAAGTACAAACACCAATCACCATTCTTAGACATAGAACACATGGAAGAGTGAGTTCTTTGAGTATTCTTTGATCTGGTTTATGATGCAAGTGTGAACTCCACAACTTGCCAATGGATTGTTGCGGCTGGATCTTCAGGATTGCTTCTTTATTACCCCTCCTCAAGCTTGATCCAGAGAGTATAGGGAAGGACCAAGCTTGGAAGTGAGCAAGACTGAGCTAGGACCAGGAGCGCATCACCCCAACAGCTGCGCTTAAATCAACCAGTTCCTCCTCCCTTGATCTCCTCTCCACTGCCTAGAACAACTCTTCCTTATGTGTCTCTTGGACCAGGAGCTCAACACCCAAACAGGCTGCGCTTAATTCAACTGGTTATACACACAAGGTATGAGAAGATCCAGCCTGGTGGATGGTTGGTCAACTTCTGGTCTGCCTCTTCATCAATCCTCCTTGAGGTATCTTTAAAGGACAGCCGTGTTCTGGCTCAACCAAGACTTATTACCATCTGACCTCTTCTCCAGCAATCTCTCCATGGTCAGGAATATACATCATGTGTAGGCTCTGAATCAAACAGGAATATACATCATGTGTAGGCTCTGAACAGCATGGGCAAAGTCTTCTTCTTTGTCTTGGATTGGTGATAGACAGCTAGCACCTCTTGTGTACATGAAACATCACTCAACCTCTAGCAAGAATTAGACCACACATTAGGATCAGAACTTGATAACTCACCATGTCAACAAGATGCAATGGACTGAATCTAAACAACTCATTCAGTTCAAATCCAAGCAAACCAATTCACTAAATGCTCAAGCATGATAACTCATCAATTACAAGGCATCTAGGCTCATTTTATTACATATATGACAGTAACAGAATGCATTATAAGACCAGGAAACTCTCCTAGACTTCTATCAATGCAACAAGACACAAAACAGGAGCTAAGCAACTCGCCTAGACCAGACAAAACACAGACAATTAAACTAGGACAGGAACTAGACATAACCATGCTAGAAAACTCCTAGAATAATGCATACACAATGTTTAAGTATCATGGAACAGAAACTAGGTTCAAAAACTCTAGTAACATTAAACTATCCCTAAGATACTAAACACATACTCAACACCACCAGAAACAATTTAAACAATTAAACAAGCTTTTATTAGAGTTCAGGAGGTTAACATACAGCCAAGGAACCTGAGCTAGTTCCTTGAACCTCCATGGCTGTGAATCACTTGAATTTGGGAGTGTTTGAGGTGTGAATTGACTGTCCAACACCTCCTCTTCTTGATTATCTCCTTCTGGTCAAGGAGACACTTCAAACCCCTCCTGTCCTCTTGCTGGTCGTGGGTTTTGTTGGTCAGAAACAGAGCTTCAGCATGGCTGGCCAGAGAATGATTAGAACAGCCTAGCTTTGATGCTCCTATAGTGACCTTTCTCCAAGAATGGTTTCTTCCATGGATTATCTTCAGCATTTTGGACCAGATGAGGTTGTTTGGTTTCTTCTTTGGACTCCTTCAAGTTTCTGAAGTCACCATTCCATTAGGGCTCTCCATCTTAGAGAGTTTGGATCAGTGGACAATAGAATGTACCAACTGGTTTACAAGAAACAGAACTTGAATCTGGACTTTGATGAAGCTTGCTGGACTGAGCTGAAGCTTTATTGAGTTCCAGAGATTAAAGACCTCCTTTATCTTGAGTTCTGGTGAGATTTTTCCCTCCTGGAAAACCTTTGGACCAGAGGATACAAGGATGGAACAAAACAGAGTTTGAAAGAGATGACTGAACATAAACAGATTTGCGGAAGCTTTATTGGTTTTAAGGAGCTTAAGAGCTCTTATACCATGTAAGAATAGATAGATTTATGTGTGAGGAAGTTGTAAGACAAGAGTATGGTCGATTTAGATGAAGAAGAATATAAGAAACCAGAGAGAGAATGGAGGAGAATCCGATGGAGAGTATAAGCATAATGAAAGTGTTCTTGAGAGTGTTCTTGAGAGTATAAGAGATTCAGAGTGATTTTCGTGAGAGAGAGAGTAACCAGAGAATAATGGAGACTTAGAACAGAGAATAATGAAGAAAAGAGGACTCCTCTTTCTTACTTAATTTCGTGGTCAAGAGGGAGGCTTTATAGCCAAACACCACAAGTTGCCCTAGAGATTTAAATACAGAGAAGAAAGAGAGAGGAAATCAATAGCACACTGGTCTAAAGCCTGCATTCTCACCCAACAGCTCTTTTGTCAGTGCACACTCGTCCAAAGACTGCATTCTGACCCAACAACTCTTTTGGTAGTAGATCTGGATTTGAATTCAAACTTGACCATGACAGCTGGTTAACTCAACCTCACTGGTTAAGTTAAGCGACCCCAGACTTCTGCCTTACGTTATAATTTTTATAAGATTACTTTATAAGATCACTCGTTAGGTCTGTACGGACAGATTCAAACTTGCTCTGGATGCTTCATCTTTGATTCTTTTGGATCACTCTCTTGATCTCCTTCAGTTGTTTATGTCTTCTTCATTATTTCAAATCAATAACCCGGACTATGCACATCATTATCTTTCTTGTTCTTCTCAGCTTGCTGGCTCCTTTATTTATTGTGCAAGTCTTGATTACTTGCAACACACTTCATGCCTCTACAGCCTCCTTCTCTTCTTGCACACACACCTTGATCATCTTTTCATTGTCTTGGCTGTGTGATCAGTATCTTGATACTGGAGATGCATATCCTTCACTTCCTTTGTTTGGACATCACACCTCCTTGTCTTGCTTCACTCAAATAAAGATCATAGGAGTTATGATGAAGAAGTTATCCCACTCTTAACCGAGGTGATTCCAGTTTACCCTGTTTGGAGATTTGGCAATTTCTTCTTGATACAAATAAAACGAGAATGAATCACGATGTAAGAAGCTTGATTTGGACTCATAAATCAGTTTAGAATCACCCTGGATTTTAATCAAGATCATAGGAGTTATGATGAAGAAGTTATCCCACTTTTAACCGAAGTGACTCCAGTTTACCCTGTTTGGAGATTTGGCAATTTCTTCTTGATTGTAATCAAACCAGAATGAATCAAGATGAAAGAAGCTTTATTTGGACTAATAAATCAGTGGATAATCACCCTGAAGTTGAATCAATATCATAGGAGTTTTGATGAAAATTTTATTCCACTTTTAACCGAACTGATTCCAGTTAGCCCTATTTGGAGATTTGGTAATTTCTTCTTGATACTAATAAAACTAGAATGAATCACGATGTAAGAAGCTTGATTTGGACACATAAATCAGTGTAGAATCACCCTGAAGTTGAAGAAAGATCATAGGAGTTATGATGAAGAAGTTATCCCACTTTTTACCGAAGTGACTCTAGTTTACCATGTTTGGAGATTTGGCAATTTCTTCTTGATTCTAATAAAACTAGAATTACTCGCGATGTAAGAAGCTTTATTTGGACTAATAAATCAGTGGATAATCACCCTAATGTAGAATCAATATCATAGGAGTTATGATGAAGAAGTTATCCCACTTTTAACCGAAGTGATTCCAGTTTGCCCTGTTTGGAGAGTTTGCAATTTCTTCTTGATACTAATAAAACCAGAATGAATCACAATGTATGAAGCCTGATTTGGACTCATAAATCAGTGTATAATCACCCTGAAGTCGAATCAAGATCATAGGAGTTATGATGAAGAAGTTATCCCACTTTTAACCGAAGTGATTCCAGTTTGCCCTGTTTGGAGAGTTGGCAATTTCTTACTGATACTAATAGAACCAGAATGAACCACGAAGTAAGAAGCTTGATCTGGACTCATAAATCAGTGTAGAATCACCCTGAAGCTGAATCAATATCATAGGAGTTATGATGAAGAAGTTATCCCACTTTTAACCGAAGTGATCCCAGATTACCTTGTTTGAAGATTTGGCAATTTATTCTTGATACTAATAAAACCAGAATGAATCACGATGTAAGAAGGTTGATTTGGACTCAAAAATTAGTGTAGAATCACCCTGAGATTGAATCAAGATCACAGGAGTTATGATGAGGAAGTTATCCCACTTTTAACCGAAGTGATTCCAGTTTACCCTGTTTGGAGATTTGACAATTTCTTCTTGATACAAATAAAACCAGAAAGAATCACGATGTAAGAAGCTTTATTTGGACTCATAAATCAGTGTAGAATCACCCTGAAGTTGAATCAAGATCATAAGAGTTATGATGAAGAAGTTATCCCACTTTTAACCGAAATGACTCTAGTTTACCCTGTTTGGAGATTTGGCAATTTCTTCTTGATTCTAATCAAACCAGAATGAATCAAGATGTAAGAAGCTTTATTTGGACTAAAAAATCAGTGTAGAATCATCCTGAAGTTGAATCAATATCATTGGAGTTATGATGAAGAAGTTATCCCACTTTTAACCGAAGTGATCCCAGTTTGCCCTGTTTTGATATATGGCAATTTATTCTTGATACTAGTAAAACCAGAATGAATCACGATGTAAGAAGCTTGATTTGGACTCATAAATCAGTGTAAAATCACCGTGAAGTTGAATCAAGATCGTAGGAGTTATGATGAAGAAGTTATCCCACTTTTAACCGAAGTGATTCCAGTTTACCCTGTTTGGAGATTTGACAATTTCTTCTTGATAGAAATAAAACCAGAAAGAATCATGATTTAAGAAGCTTTATTTGGACTCATAAATCAGTGTAGAATTACCCTGAAGTTGAATCAAGATCATAAGAGTTATGATGAAGAAGTTATCCCACTTTTAACCGAAATGACTCCAGTTTACCCTGTTTGGAGATTTGGCAATTTCTTCTTGATTCTAATCAAACCAGAATGAATCAAGATGTAAGAAGCTTTATTTGGACTCAAAAATCAGTGTAGAATCATCCTGAAGTTGAATCAATATCATTGGAGTTATGATGAAGAAGTTATCCCACTTTTAACCGAAGTGATCCCAGTTTGCCCTGTTTTGATATATGGCAATTTATTCTTGATACTAATAAAACCAGAATGAATCACGATGTAAGAAGCTTGATTTGGACTCATAAATCAGTGTAAAATCACCCTGAAGTTGAATCAAGATCATAGGAGTTATGATGAAGAAGTTATCCCACTTTTAACCGAAGTGATTCCAGTTTACCATGTTTGGAGATTTGACCATTTCTTCTTGATTCTAATCAAACCAGAATGAATAAAGATGTAAGAAGCTTGATTTGTAGTCATAAATCAGTGTAGAATCACCCTGAAGTTGAATCAATATCATAGGAGTTATGATGAAGAAGTTATCCCACTTTTTACCGAAGTGATTCAAGTTGCCCTGTTTGGAGATTTGGCAATTTATTATTGATACTAATAAAACCAGAATGAATCACGATGTAAGAAGCTTGAATTGTACTCATTAATCGGTGTAGAATCACCCTGAAGTTGGATCAAGATCATAGGAGTTATGATGAAGAAGTTATCCCACTTTTAATCGAAGTGATTCCAGTTTACCCTGTTTGGAGATTTGACAATTTCTTCTTGATACAAATAAAACCAGAATGAATCACGATGATAGGAGTTATGATGAAAAAGTTATCCCACTTTTAACCGAAGTGATTCCGGTTTACCATGTTTGGAGATTTGGCAATTTCTTCTTGTTACAAATAAAACGAGAATGAGTCACGATGTAAGAAGCTTGATTTGGACTCATAAATCAGTTTAGAATCACCCTAAATTTAATCAAGATCATAGGAGTTATGATGAAGAAGTTATCCCACTTTTAACCGAAGTGACTCCAGTTTACCCTGTTTGGAGATTTGGCAATTTCTTCTTGATTGTAATCAAACCAGAATGAATCAAGATGTAAGAAGCTTTATTTGGACTCATAAATCAGTGGATAATCACCCTGAAGTTGAATCAATATCATAGGAGTTTTGATGAAGATTTTATTACACTTTTAACCGAAGTGATTCCAGTTAGCCCTATTTGGAGATTTGGCAATTTCTTCTTGATACTAATAAAACTAGAATGAATCACGATGTATGAAGCTTGATTCGGACACATAAATCAGTTCAGAATCACCCTGAAGTTGAAGAAAGATCATAGGAGTTATGATGAAGAAGTTATCCCACTTTTTACCGAAGTGACTCCAGTTTACCATGTTTGGAGATTTGGAAATTTCTTCTTGATTCTAATAAAACTAGAATTAATCACGATGTAAGAAGCTTGATTTGGACTAATAAATCAGTGGATAATCACCCTGAAGTAGAATCAATATCATAGGAGTTATGATGAAGAAGGTATCCCACTTTTAACCGAAGTGATTCTAGTTTGCCCTGTTTGGAGATTTTGCAATTTCTTCTTGATACTAATAAAACCAGAATGAATCACGATGTAAGAAGCCTGATTTGGACTCATAAATCAGTGTAGAATCACCCTGAAGTCGAATCAAGATCATAGGAGTTATGATGAAGAAGTTATCCCACTTTTAACCGAAGTGATTCCAGTTTGCCCTGTTTGGAGAGTTGGCAATTTCTTATTGATACTAATAGAACCAGAATGAACCACGATGTAAGAATCTTGATCTGGACTCATAAATCAGTGTAGAATCACCCTGAAGCTGAATCAATATCATAGGAGTTATGATGAAGAAGTTATCCCACTTTTAACCGAAGTGATCCCAGATTACCTTGTTTGAAGATTTGGCAATTTATTCTTGATACTAATAAAACCAGAATGAATCACGATGTAAGAAGCTTGATTTGGACTCACAAATCAGTGTAGAATCACCCTGAGGTTGAATCAAGATCACAGGAGTTATGATGAGGAAGTTATCCCACTTTTAACCGAAGTGATTCCAGTTTACCCTGTTTGGAGATTTGACAATTTCTTCTTGATACAAATAAAACCAGAAAGAATCACGATGTAAGAAGCTTTATTTGGACTCATAAATCAGTGTAGAATCACCCTGAAGTTGAATCAAGATCATAGGAGTTATGATGAAGAAGTTATCCCACTTTTAACCGAAATGACTCCAGTTTACCCTGTTTGGAGATTTGGCAATTTCTTCTTGAATCTAATCAAACCAGAATGAATCAAGATATAAGAAGCTTTATTTTGACTCAAAAATCAGGGTAGAATCATCCTGAAGTTGAATCAATATCATTGGAGTTATGATGAAGAAGTTATCCCACTTTTAACCGAAGTGTTTCCAGTTTACCATGTTTGGAGAGTTGGCAATTTCTTCTTGATACTAATAAAACCAGAATGAATCACGATGTAAGAAGCTTGATTTGGACTCATAAATCAGTTTAGAATCACCCTGAATTTGAATCAAGATCATAGGAGTTATGATGAAGAAGTTATCCCACTTTTAACCGAAGTGATTCCAGTTAGCCCTATTTGGAGATTTGGCGATTTCTTCTTGATACTAATAAAACTAGAATGAATCACGATGTAAGAAGCTTGATTCGGACACATAAATCAGTGTAGAATCACCCTGAAGTTGAAGAAAGATCATAGGAGTTATGATGAAGAAGTTATCCCACTTTTTACCGAAGTGACTCCAGTTTACCATGTTTGGAGATTTGGAAATTTCTTCTTGATTCTAATAAAACTAGAATTAATCACGATGTAAGAAGCTTGATTTGGACTAATAAATCAGTGGATAATCACCCTGAAGTAGAATCAATATCATAGGAGTTATGATGAAGAAGGTATCCCACTTTTAACCGAAGTGATTCCAGTTTGCCCTGTTTGGAGATTTTGCAATTTCTTCTTGATACTAATAAAACCAGAATGAATCACGATGTAAGAAGCCTGATTTGGACTCATAAATCAGTGTAGAATCACCCTGAAGTCGAATCAAGATCATAGGAGTTATGATGAAGAAGTTATCCCACTTTTAACCGAAGTGATTCCAGTTTGCCCTGTTTGGAGAGTTGGCAATTTCTTATTGATACTAATAGAACCAGAATGAACCAAGATGTAAGAAGCTTGATCTGGACTCATAAATCAGAGTAGAATCACCCTGAAGCTGAATCAATATCATAGGAGTTATGATGAAGAAGTTATCCCACTTTTAACCGAAGTGATCCCAAATTACCTTGTTTGAAGATTTGGCAATTTATTCTTGATACTAATAAAACCAGAATGAATCACAATGTAAGAAGCTTGATTTGGACTCACAAATCAGTGTAGAATCACCCTGAGTTGAATCAAGATCACAGGAGTTATGATGAGGAAGTTATCCCACTTTTAACCGAAGTGATTCCAGTTTACCCTGTTTGGAGATTTGACAATTTCTTCTTGATACAAATAAAACCAGAAAGAATCACGATGTAAGAAGCTTTATTTGGACTCATAAATCAGTGTAGAATCACCCTGAAGTTGAATCAAGATCATAGGAGTTATGATGAAGAAGTTATCCCACTTTTAACCGAAATGACTCCAGTTTACCCTGTTTGGAGATTTGGCAATTTCTTCTTGAATCTAATCAAACCAGAATGAATCAAGATGTAAGAAGCTTTATTTTGACTCAAAAATCAGTGTAGAATCATCCTGAAGTTGAATCAATATCATTGGAGTTATGATGAAGAAGTTATCCCACTTTTAACCGAAGTGATCCCAGTTTGCCCTGTTTTGAGATATGGCAATTTATTCTTGATACTAATAAAACCAGAATGAATCACGATGTAAGAAGCTTGGTTTGGACTCATAAATCAATGTAGAATCACCCTGAAGTTGAATCAAGATCATAGGAGTTATGATGAAGAAGTTATCCCACTTTTAACCGAAGTGATTCCAGTTTACCCTGTTTGGAGATTTGACCATTTCTTCTTGATTCTAATCAAACTAGAATGAATAAAGATGTAAGAAGCTTGATTTGTAGTCATAAATCAGTGTAGAATCACCCTGAAGTTGAATCAATATCATAGGAGTTATGATGAAGAAGTTATCCCAATTTTTACCGAAGTGATTTAAGTTGCCCTGTTTGGAGATTTGGCAATTTATTGTTGATACTAATAAAACCAGAATGAATCACGATGTAAGAAGCTTGAATTTTACTCATTAATCGGTGTAGAACCACCCTGAAGTTGGATCAAGATCATAGGAGTTATGATGAAGAAGTTATCCCACTTTTAACCGAAGTGATTCCAGTTTACCCTGTTTGGAGATTTGGCAATTTCTTCTTGATACAAATAAAACCAGAATGAATCACGATGCAAGAATATTGATTTGGACTCATAAATCAGTTTAGAATCACCCTGAATTTGAATCAAGATCATAGGAGTTATGATGAAGAAGTTATCCCACTTTTAACCGAAGTGATTCCAGTTTGCCCTATAGGGAGATTTGACAATTTCTTCTTGATACTAATAAAACTAGAATGAATCACGATGTAAAAAGCTTGATTTGGATTCATAAATCAGTGTAGAATCACCCTGAATTTGAATCAAGATCATAGGAGTTATGATGAAGAAGTTATCCCACTTTTAACCGAAATGACTCCAGTTTACCCTGTTTGGAGATTTGGCAATTTCTTCTTGATTCTAATCAAACCAGAATGAATCAAGATGTAAGAAGCTTTATTTGGACTCATAAATCAGTGGATAATTACCCTGAAGCTGAATCAATATCATAGGAGTTATGATGAAGATGTTATTCCACTTTTAACCGAAGTGATTCCAGTTTACCCTGTTTGGAGATTTGGCAATTTCTTCTTGATTCTAATCAAACCAGAATGAATCAAGACGTAAGAAGCTTGATTTGGACTCATAAATCAGGGTAGAATCATCCTGAAGTTGAATCAATATCATTGGAGTTATGATGAAGAAGTTATCCCACTTTTAACCGAAGTGATTCCAATTTGCCCTGTTTGGAGAGTTGGCAATTTCTTCTTGATACTAATAAAACCAGAATGAATCACGATGTAAGAAGCTTGATTTGGACTCATAAATCAGTTTAGAATCACCCTGAATTTGAATCAAGATGATAGGAGTTATGATGAAAAAGTTATCCCACTTTTAACCGAAGTGATTCCGGTTTACCATGTTTGGAGAGTTGGCAATTTCTTCTTGATACTAATAAAATCAGAATGAATCACGATGTAAGAAGCTTGATTTGGACTCATAAATAAGTTTAGAATCACCCTGAATTTGAATCAAGATCATAGGAGTTATGATGAAGAAGTTATCCCACTTTTAACCGAAGTGATTCCAGTTTGCCCTGTTTGGAGAGTTGGCAATTTCTTCTTGATTCTAATCAAATGAGAATGAATCAAGATGTAACTATCTTGATTTCGACTTATAAATCAGTGTAGAATCATCCTGAAGTTGAATCAATATCATTGGACTTATGATAAAGAAGTTATCCTACTTTTAACCGAAGTGATCCCAGTTTACCCTTTTTGAAGATTTGGCAATTTATTCTTGATAGTAATAAAACCAGAATGAATCACGATGTAAGAAGCTTCATTTGGACTCATAAATCAGTGTAGAATCACCCTGAAGTTGAATCAAGATCATAGGAGTTATGATGAAGAAGTTATCCCACTTTTAACTGAAGTGACTCCAGTTTACCCTGTTTGGAGATTTGGCAATTTCTTCTTGATTCTAATTAAACCAGAATGAATCAAGATGTAAGAAGCTTTATTTGGACTCATAAATAAGTGTAGAATCACCCTGAAGTTGAATCAAGATCATAGGAGTTATGATGAAGAATTTATCCCACTCTTAACAGAAGTCATTCCAGTTTGCCATGTTTGGAGAGTTGGCAATTTCTTCTTGATTCTAATCAAACCATAACGAATCAAGATGTAAGCATGCTTTATTTGGAATCATAAATCAGTGGATATTCACCCTGAATTTGAATCAATATCATAGGAGTTATGATGAAGAAGTTATCCCACTTTTAACCGAAGTGATTCCAGTTTGCCTGTTTGGAGAGTTGGCAATTTCTTATTGATACTAATAGAACCAGAATGAATCACGATGTAAGAAGCTTGATTTGGCCTAATAAATCAGTGTAGAATCACCCTGAAGTTGAATCAATTTCATAGGAGTTATGATGAAGAAGTTATCCCACTTTTAACCGAAGTGAATCCAGTTTACCCTGTTTGGAGATTTGGAAATTTCTTCTTGATACTAATAAAACCAGAATGAATCACGATGTAAGAAGCTTGATTTGGACTCATAAATGAGTGTAGAATCACCCTGAAGTTGAATCAAGATCATAGGAGTTATGATGAAGAAGTTATCCAATTTTTAACCGGAGTGATTCCAGTTTGCCCTGTTTGGAGAGTTGGCAATTTCTTCTTGATACTAATAAAACGAGAATGAATCACGATGTAAGAAGCTTGATTTGGACTCATAAATCAGTGTAGAGTCACCCTGACGTATAATCAAGATCATAGGAGTTATGATGAAGAAGTTGTCCCACTTTTAACCGAAGTGATTCAAGTTTACCTTGTTTGGAGATTTGTAAATTTCTTCTTGATTCTAATCAAAACCACAATGACTAAAGATGTAAAAAGCTTGAATTGGACTCATAAATCAGTGCAGAATCATCCTGAAGTTGAATCAATATCATTGGACTTATGATGAAGAAGTTATCCCACTTTTAACTGAAGTGATTCCAGTTTGTCCTGTTTGGAGATTTGGTAATTTTTTCTTGATACTAATCAAACCAGAATGAATCACGATGTAAGAAGCTTTATTTGGACTCATAAATCAGTGTAGAATCACCCTGAAGTTGAATAAAGATCATAAGAATTATGATGAAGAAGTTATCCCACTTTTAACCGAAGTGACTCCAGTTTACCCTATTTGGAGATTTGACAATTTCTTCTTGATTCTAATCAAACCAGAATGAATCAAGATGTAAGAAGCTTGATTTGGACTCATAAATCAGTGTAGAATAATCCTGAAGTTGAATCAATATCATTATAGTTATGATGAAGAAGTTATCCCACTTTTAACCGAAGTGATCCCAGTTTGCCCTGTTTTGAGATATGGCAATTTATTCTTGACACTAATAAAACCAGAATGAATTACGATGTAAGAAGCTTGATTTGGACTCATAAATAAGTGTATAATCACCCTGAAGTTGAATCAAGATCATAGGAGTTATGATGAAGAAGTTATCCCACTTTTAACCGAAGTGATTCCGGTTTACCATGTTTGGAGAGTTGGCAATTTCTTCTTGATACTAATAAAACAAGAATGAATCACGATGTAAGAAGCTTGATTTGGACTCATTTAGCAGTGTAGAATCACCCTGAAGTTGAATCAAGATCATAGGAGTTATGATGAAGAAGTTATCCCACTTTTAACCGAAGTGTTTCCAGTTTACCATGTTTGGAGAGTTGGCAATTTCTTCTTGATACTAATAAAACCAGAATGAATCACGATGTAAGAAGGTTGATTTGGACTCATAAATCAGTTTAGAATCACCCTAAATTTGAATCAAGATCATAGGAGTTATGATGAAGAAGTTATCCCACATTAAACCGAAGTGATTCCAGTTAGCCCTATTTGGAGATTTGGCAATTCTTCTTGATACTAATAAAACTAGAATGAATCACGATGTAAGAAGCTTGATTCGGGACACATAAATCAGTGTAGAATCACCCTGAAGTTGAAGAAAGATCATAGGAGTTATGATGAAGAAGTTATCCCACTTTTTACCGAAGTGACTCCAGTTTTACCATGTTTGGAGATTTGGAAATTTCTTCTTGATTCTAATAAAACTAGAATTAATCACGATGTAAGAAGCTTGATTTGGACTAATAAATCAGTGGATAATCACCCTGAAGTTAGAATCAATATCATAGGAGTTATGATGAAGAAGGTATTCCACTTTTAACCGAAGTGATTCCAGTTTGCCCTGTTTGGAGATTTTGCAATTTCTTCTTGATACTAATAAAACCAGAATGAATCACGATGTAAGAAGCCTGATTTGGACTCATAAATCAGTGTAGAATCACCCTGAAGTCGAATCAAGATCATAGGAGTTATGATGAAGAAGTTATCCCACTATTTAACCGAAGTGATTCCAGTTTTGCCCTGTTTGGAGAGTTGGCAATTTCTTATTGATACTAATAGAACCAGAATGAACAAGATGTAAGAAGCTTGATCTGGACTCATAAATCAGTGTAGAATCACCCTGAAGCTGAATCAATATCATAGAGTTATGATGAAGAAGTTATCCCACTTTTAACCGAAGTGATCCCAAATTACCTTGTTTTGAAGATTTGGCAATTTATTCTTGATACTAATAAACCAGAATGAATTCACGATGTAAGAAGCTTTGATTTGGACTCACAAATCAGTGTAGAATCACCCTGAGGTTGAATCAAGATCACAGGAGTTATGATGAGGAAGTTTATCCCACTTTTAACCGAAGTGATTCCAGTTTAACCCTGTTTGGAGATTTGACAATTTCTTCTTGATACAAATAAAACCAGAAAGAATCACGATGTAAGAAGCTTTATTTGGACTCATAAATCAGTGTAGAATCACCCTGAAGTTGAATCAAGATCATAGGAGTTATGGATGAAGAAGTTATCCCACTTTTAACCCGTAATGACTCCAGTTTACCCTGTTTTGGATAATTTGGCAATTTCTTCTTGAATTCTAATCAAACCTAGAATGAATCAAGATGTAAGAAGCTTTATTTGACTCAAAAATCAGCTGTAGAATCATCCTGAAGTTGAATCAATATCATTGGAGTTATGATTAAGAAGTTATCCCACTTTTAACCGAAGTGAATCCAGTTTGCCTGTTTTGAGATTTGGCAATTTATTCTTGATAATAATAAACCAGAATGAATCACGATGTAAGAAGCTTGTTTGGACTCATAAATCAATGTAGAATCACCCTGAAGTTGAATCAAGATCATAGGAGTTATGATGAAGAAGTTTATCCCACTTTTAAACCGAAGTGATTCCAGTTTACCCTGTTTTGGAGATTTGACCATTTCTTCTTGATTCTAATCAAACTAGAATGAATAAAGATTGTAAGAAGCCTTGATTTGTAGTCATAAATCAGTGTAGAATTCACCCCTGAACTTGAATCAATATCATAGGAGTTATGATGAAGAAGTTATTCCCAATTTTACCGAAGTGATTTAAGTTGCCCTGTTTGGAGATTTGGCAATTATTGTTGATACTAATTAAAACCAGAATGAATCACGATGTAAGAAGCTTGAATTTTACTCATTAAATCGGTGTTAGAAATCACCCTGAAGTTGAATCAAGATCATAGGAGTTATGATGAGGAAGTTATCCCACTTTTAACCGAAGTGATTCCAATTTGCCCTGTTTGGAGAGTTGGCAATTTCTTCTTGATACTAATAAAACCAGAATGAATCACGATGTAAGAAGCTTGATTTGGACTCATAAATCAGTTTAGAATCACCCTGAATTTGAATCAAGATCATAGGAGTTATGATGAAGAAGTTATCCCACTTTTAACCGAAGTGATTCCAGTTTGCCCTGTTTGGAGAGTTGGCAATTTCTTCTTGATACTAATAAACCAGAATGAATCACGATGTAAGAAGCTTTGATTTGGACTCATAAATCAGTTTAGAATCACCCTGAATTTGAATCAAGATCATAGGAGTTATGATGAAGAAGTTATCCCACTTTTAACCGAAGTGATTCCAGTTTACCATGTTTGGAGAGTTGGCAATTTCTTCTTGATACTAATAAAACCAGAATGAATCGATGTAAGAAGCTTGATTTGGACACATAAATCAGTTTAGAATCATCCTGAATTTGAATCAAGATCATAGGAGTTATGATGAAGCAGTTATCCCACTTTTAACCGAAGTGATTCCAGTTTACCATGTTTGGAGAGTTGGCAATTTCTTCTTGATACTAATAAAACCAGAATGAATCAAGATGTAAGAATCTTAATTTAGACTCATAAATCAGGGTAGAATCATCCTGAATTTGAATTAAAATCATAGGAGTTATGATGAAGAAGTTATCCCACTTTTAACCAAAGTGATTCCAATTTGCCCTGTTTGGAGATTTGGTAATTTCTTGCTTGATACTAATAAAACTAGAAGAACCATGATGTAAGAAGCTTGATTTGGACTCATAAATCAGTTTAGAATCACCCTGAATTTGAATCAAGATCATAGGAGTTATGATGAAGAAGTTATCCCACTTTTAACCGAAGTGATTCCAGTTTGCCCTGTTTGGAGAGTTGGCAATTTCTTCTTGATACTAATAAAACCAGAATGAATCACGATGTAAGAAGCTTGATTTGGACTCATAAATCAGTTTAGAATCACCCTGAATTTGAATCAAGATCATAGGAGTTATGATGAGGAAGTTATCCCACTTTTAACCCGAAGTGATTCCAGTTTGCCCTGTTGGAGAGTTTGCAATTTTCTTCTTGATACTAATAAAACCAGAATGAATCAAGATGTAAGAAGCTTGATTTGGACTCATAAATCAGTGTAGAATCACCCTGAATTTGAATCAATATCATAGGAGTTATGATGAAGAAGTTATCCCACTTTTAACCGAAGTGACTCCAGTTTACCCTGTTTGGAGATTTGGCAATTTCTTCTTGATTCTAATCAAACCAGAATGAATCAAGATGTAAGAAGCTTTATTTGGACTCATAATCAGTGGTAATCACCCTGAATTTGAATCAATATCATAGGAGTTATGATGAAATGTTATTCCACTTTTAACCGAAGTGATTCCATTTACCCTGTTTGGAGATTTGCAATTTCTTCTTGATTCTAATCAAACCAGAATGAATCAAGATATAAGAAGCTTTATTGGACTTCATAAATCAGTGGATAATCACCCCTGAAGTTGAATCAATATCAAAGGAGTTATGATGAAGATGTTATTCCACTTTTAACCGAAGTGATTCCAGTTTACCCTGTTTGGAGATTTGGCAATTTCTTGTTGATTCTAATCAAACCAGAATGAATCAAGAATGTAAGAATCTTAATTAGACTCATAAATTCAGTGTAGAATCATCCTGAATTTGAATCAATATCATTGGAGTTATGATGAAGAAGTTATCCCACTTTTAACCCAAGTGACTCCAGTTTACCCTGTTTGGAGATTTGGCAATTTCTTCTTGATTCTAATCAAACCAAAGGAATCAAGACGTAACAATCTTGATTTGGACTCATAAATCATTGTAGAATCATCCTTAAGTTGAATCAATATCATTGGAGTTATGATGAAGAAGTTATCCCACTTTTAACCGAAGTCATTCCAGTTTGCCCTGTTTGGAGAGTTGGCAATTTCTTCTTGATACTAATAAAACCAGAATGAATCACGATGTAAAAAGCTTTATTTGGAATCATAAATGAGTTTAGAATCACCCTGAATTTGAATCAAAATCATAGGAGTTATGATGAAGAAGTTATCCCACTTTTAACCGAAGTGATTCCAGTTTACCATGTTTGAAGAGTTGGCAGTTTCTTCTTGATACTAATAAAACCAGAAAGAAGGACGATGTAAGAAGCTTGATTTGGACTCATAAATCAGTTTAGAATGACTCTGAATTTGAATCAAGATCATAGGAGTTATGATGAGGAAGTTATCCCACTTTTAACCGAAGTGATTCCAGTTTGCCATGTTTGGAGAGTTGGTAATTTCTTCTTGATACTAATAAAACCAGAATGAATCACGATGTAAGAAGCTTTATTTGGACTCATAAATCAGTTTAGAATCACCCTGAATTTGAATCAAGATCATAGGAGTTATGATGAGGAAGTTATCCCACTTTTAACCGAAGTGATTCCAGTTTGCCCTGTTAGGAGAGTTGGCAATTTCTTCTTGATTCTAATCAAACCATAATGAATCAAGATATAAGAAGATTTATTTGGACTCAAAAATCAGTGGATAATCACCCTGAATTTAATCAATATCATAGGAGTTATGATGGAGAAGTTATCCCACTTTTAACCAAAGTGACTCTAGTTTACCCTGTTTGGAGATTTGGCAACTTCTTCTTGAATCTAATCAAACCAGAATGAATCAAGATGTAAGAAGCTTTGTTTGGACTCATAAATCAGTGGATAATCACCCTGAAGTTGAATCAATATCATAGGAGTTATGATGAAGATGTTATTCCACTTTTAACCGAAGTGATTCCAGTTTATCCTGTTTGGAGATTTGACAATTTCTTCTTGATTCTAATCAAACCAGAATGAATCAAGACGTAAGAATCTTAATTTAGACTCATAAATCAGGGTAGAATCATCCTGAATTTGAATTAAAATCATAGGAGTTATGATGAAGAAGTTATACCACTTTTAACCAAAGTGATTCCAATTTGCCCTGTTTGGAGATTTGGTAATTTCTTCTTGATACTAATAAAACTAGAATGAACCACGATGTAAGAAGCTTTATTTGGAATCATAAATGAATTTAGAATCACCCTGAATTTGAATCAAGATCATAGGAGTTATGATGAGGAAGTTATCCCACTTTTAACCGAAGTGATTCCAGTTTGTCCTGTTTGGAGAGTTTGTAATTTCTTCTTCAGACTAATAAAACCAGAATGAATCACGATTTAAGAAGCTTGATTTGGACTCATAAATAAGTTTAGAATCACCCTGAATTTGAATCAAGATCATAGGAGTTATGATGAAGAAGTTATCCCACTTTTAACCGAAGTGATTCCAGTTTACCATGTTTGAAGAGTTGGCAATTTCTTCTTGATACTAATAAAACCAGAAAGAATCACGATGTAAGAAGATTGATTTGGACTCATAAATCAGTTTAGAATCACCCTGAATTTGAATCAAGATCATAGGAGTTATGATGAGGAAGTTATCCCACTTTTAACCGAAGTGATTCCAGTTTGTCCTGTTTGGAGAGTTGGCAATTTCTTCTTGATACTAATAAAACCAGAATGAATCAAGACGTAAGAACCTTGATTTGGACTCATAAATCAGTTTAGAATCACCCTGAATTTTAATCAAGATCATAGGAGTTATGATGAGGAAGTTATCCCACTTTTAACCGAAGTGATTCCAGTTTCCCCTGTTTGGAGAGTTGGCAATTTCTTCTTGATTCTAATCAAACCATAATGAATCAAGATGTAAGAAGCTTTATTTCAATCAAAATCAGTGGATAATCACCCTGAATTTGAATCAATATCATAGGAGTTATGATGGAGAAGTTATCCCACTTTTAGCCAAAGTGAATCCAGTTTACCCTGTTTGGAGATTTGACAATTTCTTTTTCATACTAATAAAACCAGAATGAATTACGATGTAAGAAGCTTGATTTGGACTCATAAATCAGTGTATAATCACCCTGAAGTTGAATCAAAATCATACGAGTTATGATGAAGAAGTTATCCCACTTTTAACCGAAGTGATTCCAGTTTGCCCTGTTTGGAGATTTGGTAATTTCTTCTTGATACTAATAAAACCAGAATGAATCACGATGTAAGAAGCTTGATTTGGACTCATAAATCAGTGTAGAATCACCCTGAAGTTGAATAAAGATCATAGGAATTATGATGAAGAAGTTATCCCACTTTTAACCGAAGTGACTCCAGTTTACCTTAGTTGGAGATTTGGCAATTTCTTCTTGATTCTAATCAAACCAGAATGAATCAAGATGTAAGAAGCTTAATTTGGACTCATAAATCAGTGTATAATCATCCTGAAGTTGAATGAATATCATTGGAATTATGATGAAGAAATTATCCCACTTTTAACCGAAGTGATTCCAGTTTACCCAGTTTGGAGATTTGACCATTTCTTCTTGATTCTAATCAAACCAGAATGAATCAAGATGTAAGAAGCTTGATTTGTACTCATAAATCAGTGTATAATCACCCTGAAGTCGAATCAATGTCATAGGAGTTATGATGAAGAAGTTATCCCACTTTTTACCGAAGTGATTCCAGTTTCCCTGTTTGGAGATTTGGCAATTTATTGTTGATACTAATAAAACCAGAATGAATCACGATGCAAGAATATTGATTTGGACTCATAAATCAGTTTAGAATCACCCTGACTTTGAATCAAGATCATAGGAGTTATGATGAAGAAGTTATCCCACTTTTAACCGAAGTGATCCCAGTTTGCCCTGTTTTGAGATATGGCAATTTATTCTTGATACTAATAAAACCAGAATGAATCACGATGTAAGAAGCTTGATTTGGACTCATAAATCAGTGTAGAATCACCCTGAAGTTGAATCATTATCATAGGAGTTATGATGAAGAAGTTATCCCACTTTTAACCGAAGTGACTCCAGTTTACCCTGTTTGGAGATTTGGCAATTTCTTCTTGATTCTAATCAAACCAGAATGAATCAAGATGTAAAAAGCTTTATTTTGACTCATAAATCAGTGGATAATCACCCTGAAGTTGAATCAATATCATAGGAGTTATGATGAAGATGTTTATTCCACTTTTAACCGAAGTGATTCCAGTTTACCATGTTTGGAGATTTGGCAATTTCTTCTTGATTCTAATCAAACCAGAATGAATCAAGACGTAAGAAGCTTGATTTGGACTCATAAATCAGTGTAGAATCATCCTGAAGTTGAATCAATATCATTGCAGTTATGATGAAGAAGTTATCCCCCTTTTAACCGAAGTGATTCCATTTTGCCATGTTTGGAGAGTTGGCAATTTCTTCTTGATACTAATAAAACCAGAATGAATCAAGATGTAAGAAGCTTGATTTGGACTCATAAATCAGTTTAGAATCACCCTGAATTTGAATGAAGATCATAGGAGTTATGATGAAGAAGTTATCCCACTTTTAACCGAAGTGATTCCGGTTTACCATGTTTGGAGAGTTGGCAATTTCTTCTTGATACTAATAAAATCAGAATGAATCATGATGTAAGAAGCTTGATTTGGACTCATAAATCAGTTTAGAATCACCCTGAATTTGAATCAAGATCATAGGAGTTATGATGAAGAAGTTATCCCACTTTTAACCGAAGTGATTCCAATTTGCCCTATTTGGAGAGTTGGCAATTTCTTCTTGATTCTAATCAAACCAGAATGAATCAAGATGTAAGAATCTTGAATTCGACTTATAAATCAGTGTAGAATCATCCTGAAGTTGAATCAATATAATTGGACTTATGATGAAGAAGTTATCCCACTTTTAACCGAAGTGATCCAAGTTTACCCTTTTTGAAGATTTGGCAATTTATTCTTGATAGTAATAAAACCAGAATGAATCACGATGTAAGAATATTGATTTGGACTCATAAATCAGTGTAGAATCACCCTGAGTTGATTCAAGATCATAGGAGTTATGATGAGAGTTTATCCCACTTTTTAACCGAAGTGATTCCAGTTTGCCATGTTTGAAGAGTTGGCAATTTCTTCTTGATACTAATAAAACCAGAAAGAATCACGATGTAAGAATCTTGATTTGGACTCATAAATCAGTTTAGAATCACCCTGAATTTGAATCATGATCATAGGAGTTATGATGAAGGAAGTTATCCCACTTTTAACCGAAGTGATTCCAGTTTGCCCTTGTTTGGAGAGTTGGCAATTTCTTCTTGATTCTAAATCAAACCAGAATGAAATCAAGATGTAATAATCTTGATTTCGACTTATAAATCAGTGTAGAATCATCCTGAAGTTGAATCAATATCATTGGACTTATGATGTAGAAGTTATCTCACTTTTAACCGAAGTGATCCCAGTTTACCCTTTTTGAAGATTTGGCAATTTATTCTTGATAGTAATAAAACCAGAATGAATAACGATGTAAGAGCTTGATTTTGACTCATAAATCAGTGTAGAATCACCCTGAAGTTGAATCAAGATCATAGGAATTATGATGAAGAAGTTATCGCACTTTTAACTGAAGTGACTCCAGTTTACCCTTTTTGGAGATTTGGCAATTTCTTCTTGATTCTAATCAAACCATAATGAATCAAGATTTAAGAAGCTTTATTTGGACTCATAAATCAGTGGATAATCACCCTGAATTTGAATCAATATCATAGGAGTTATGATGAAGAAGTTATCCCACTTTTAACCGAAGTAAATCCAGTTTACCCTGTTTGGAGATTTGGCAATTTATTCTTGATACTAGTAAAACCAGAATGAATAACGATGTAAGAAGCTTGATTTGTACTCATAAATCAGTGTAGAATCACCCTGAAGTTGAATCAAGATCATAGTAGTTATGATGAAGAAGTTATCCCACTTTTAACTGAAGTGATTCCAGTTTGCCCTGTTTGGAGATTTGGTAATTTCTTCTTGATACTAACAAAACTAGAATGAATCATGATGTAAGAAGCTTGATTTGGACTCATAAATAAGTGTAGAATCACCCTGAATTTGAATCAAAATCATAGGAGTTATGATGAAGAAGTTATCCCACTTTTAACCGAAGTGGTTCCAGTTTGCCTGTTTGGAGAGTTGGCAATTTCTTATTGATACTAATAGAACCAGAATGAATCACGATGTAAGAAGCTTAATTTGGACTCATAAATCAGTGTAGAATCACCCTGAATTGAATCAAATCATAGGAGTTATGATGAAGAAGTTATCCCACTTTTAACCGATGTGAATCCAGTTTACCCTGTTTTGGAGATTTGGCAATATCTTCTTGATACTAATAAAACCAGAATGAATCACGATGTAAGAAGCTTGATTTGGACTCATAAATCAGTGTAGAATCACCCTGAAATTGAATCAAGATCATAGGAGTTATGATGAAGAAGTTATCCAATTTTTAACCGAAGTGATTCCAGTTTGCCCTGTTTGGAGAGTTGGCAATTTCTTCTTGATACTAATAAAACCAGAATGAATCACGATGTAAGAAGCTTGGTTTGGACTCATAAATCAGTGTAGAATCACCCTGAAGTAGAATCAAGATCATAGGAGTTATGATGAAGAAGTTATCCCACTTTTAACCGAAGTGATTCCAGTTTACCTTGTTTGGAGATTTGGCAATTTCTTCTTGATTCTAATCAAAACCAGAATGACTAAAGATGTAACAAGCTTGATTTGGACTCATAAATCAGTTCAGAATCATCCTTAAGTTGAATCATATCATTGGACGTTATGATGAAGAAGTTATCCCACTTTTAACCAAAGTGATTCCAGTTTGTCCTGTTTGGAGATTTGGTAATTTCTTCTAGATACTTATAAAACCAGAATGAATCAATATGTAAGAAGCTTGATTTGGACTCATAAATCAGTGTAGAATCACCCTGAAGTTGAATAAAGATCATAGGAATTATGATGAAGAAGTTATCCCACTTTTAACCGAAGTGACTCTAGTTTACCCTATTTGGAGATTTGGCAATTTCTTCTTGATTCTAATCAAACCAGAATGAATCAAGATGTAAGAAGCTTGATTTGGACTCATAAATCAGTGTAGAATCATTCTGAAGTTGAATCAATATCATTGGAGTTATGATGAAGAAGTTATCCCACTTTTAACCGAAGTGATCCCAGTTTGCCCTGTTTGGAGATATGGCAATTTATTCTTGATACTAATAAAACCAGAATGAATCACGATGTAAGAAGCTTGATTTGGACTCATAAATAAGTGTAGAATCACCCTGAAGTTCAATCAAGATCATAGGAGTTATGATGAAGAAGTTATCCCACTTTTTACAGAAGTGATTCCAGTTGTCCTGCTTGGAGATTTGGATAATTTATTGTTGATACTAATAAAACCAGAATCAATCACGATGTAAGAAGCTTGATTTTTACTCATTAATCAGTGTAGAATCACCCTGAAGTTGGATCAAGATTATAGGAGTTATGATGAAGAAGTTATCCCACTTTTAACCGAAGTGATTCCAGTTTACCCTATTTGGAGATCTGGCAATTTCTTCTTGATACTGTTGGAAATCAAAGCTCATGTTGTGTGAAAGAAATCGCCATTAATGGCAGAAGAGAAAGCTTGAACTGATGATGAGAAAGGTCTGATCTTTAACTTATGAACTTGAATCAGAAAAAGAGATTAAGAGAGACTAAGATAGATTAGAGAGACTAAGAAAGATTAGAGAGACTAAGAAAGAGGTAGACTAGAGAGAATCAGATTCAAGAACAAAAATTTTATTATGAAGTGGAGAGGGGAAATCCCCCTTGCTCCCTTAAGCTTCAAAATCGCCTAGACTGCCTTTATATATGCTTACAAGGTTTTCAATCAGAAACCTAAATCAAATGGATGATAAATCACTTGAGAATGGCTAGGATGGCTGGCAAGTTTGAATCTGGTCAAGGCAAGGAAGGCTTGTGATTGGTTGCCCATAGGCTCCTATGAATCAGGCTGGTTCTTTGGCTAGATACATAGTCTCCTTTGCTCTTCCTTTCCAGCAAGTGACAACCAGAACCAGCCTGTCATCTCCTCTCTTCTTCCTGGCGCAGGGCATCTTTCCTTGATGCCAATTTGATTCCTTTTGATCAGAACAAGCTTCTCTTGCGCCCTAAGTTTGCACGGCTTCATATCAGGTTGATCCGGGAAAGCATTCGCCCTATTTTTGCACGGTCGATGGTACGGACCTCCTGTCCGTACCACTCGCCCTATTTTTGCACAAACTCCCAAACCATCTTTAAAGGCCAAATGGGAACTTCTTTGGGTCGCCCTATTTTTGCACGGTCTGTACAAGTCCGTACGGTTCGCCCTATTTTTGCACGGTCGACCATCTCCTCCCAAATGTCTCTAAATGGTGTCTAAGTCCCTCCTGGACTTGACACTAGCTTTGCACATCTTTAAACACTCCTAAACCCTTCTTAGACAATCTCCGGAGGTCTTGCCCTAACTTCGCACGGGACCCAAACTTACCCAAACTCATCCTTTGGCTCCATTTCATTTCTTCAAGTTAACACTCCCCCTCAAGCTTGACTCTAGTGATCCTAAGTCAAGCTTGGAACCTTGAAGAATCTCCTCATTAAAAACCTCACCAAAGAAAACCCTTTTTGGGATAAAACCTTGATGAGGGAAAAAGAGTAGGTTCCTCAAGGCCTAGGGATTGGCCAGTGGGTCTTTGTGTCTTAGCATCAGTGTGATGGACACAAAGACCCTGGATCATGGCCTCAACACATGTGTGCATCTCAAATGACTTCAATGCACACAACACCACCCTTCTTGTACTCTCTTGAACTGATCTTGGTCACTCTCTCTTTCTCACAAACGTCTTGTTGTGTTCAAGGCTCAGACTACACCAGATTGCATTCAAGGAGATACAAGCTTCATAACACCTTCTTGGACCTCTTCTTGGAATGGCTTGTGTCTTCCCTTCTTTCATGGCTTCTTGCCTTCTCTTTCAGGTCAGACCACACGCCTATCTCCTCCTTGTCTTCTTGAGTATCCAAGTAAGGTACCTGATACATCATTCTACAAGTGTATCAGTTCTCAAGAGATAAACCTATCATGAATATATATAAAGTGTTAAGATCAGGTTTACTCCCTTGTTTAGATGGTGAGGAGTGGCTTTCTTGATCCGCCACTTGAATCCTCACACACTGAGCCTTACAGCTCCTTCTCTTATCATGCAAGCTCATCCACACTCCCCCTCAAGCTTGAGACCAAGTATAGAGAAGGTCCAAGCTTGAATGGTGAGCGCATGTTATTTCTTTGATAAGTCATGTGGAGAGTACCACCATCTTCTCCAGACTTGATACTTGAGCCTCCACTACATTACCATTGCATAGAGGAGATACCTCAGTCCACTCTACAAGCACTCCTCACTTAGCTTGTTGAGTGACCTTCTTCCTCCTTCACTGCGGCATGATCTCTTTCTAGATCAGCATGCAATGGCCTTGAGTACCACATGTCATTGAGCTCCAAGGATCATCAGGTGGCTCACTTTGCTCCCCTCCTCAAGTTTGGAATGAGCAACACACCAAACTTGAAGTGAGCCTCAATGAGCCTTAAGATCAGGAGCATTCCATCTAAATGGACAATGCATTCAACCACTGATCAACCTTCCCCTTTTTAACTCCAATGCCTTTGATCATCAGTATCCTCCAGACTTAGATGATGATCACTTGCCTTGTGTATTTGAATACACACCAGCAACCTTTCCCTATGGGATTAGCCTTCCTCTTTCACTCGGATGTATGGTGAATCAAGAGCACACCTAGTGAACCTGAAACAACACTCAAACTCCAGCAAAGATAAGACACAATGCATTGGCTTGTGTCAATGTCTCACACGCAGTGCACTTAGATGGCCTCTTATTATAGTTAAGATCCATCTAATGCAAGCTTTCCATTCTCTAAATGCAAGCAAGCTCTTATCAGAATCAAGACAAGACATTTAGGAACTCTCATAATCAATATGCAACAACCTTTAGTGATTCTAATGCAAGCTAGCTGGATACAAATCTTAATCTAACATCCTAGCAACACAAGACATTAAGAACCGAGGCTAAGCCATATTATTATGAACCATCAGACCAATGCTTTACTTTAAATCAGATTCTATTCATGTATGCAACAGATTCAGAACATACTATCTAATATCATGTCAAGCACCATTTAGAACTGAAGTAAGCATTTTTAAATTCTCAAACACCAAACAAGACTTATTAAGCATCCTGGGACAAATTCAAGATAATATAATCAAGCAATCATTAATAATATCCTCAGGTTTCAATCACATACTCAACACACATCAAGAGTCATTATCACTGTCTCAATATCAAGATGAGTTTAAGATTTGCTTACTCAAGGAACCAGGTTGGTTCCTTAGTCTCTAGACCTATTTTTGCACGGTCGATGGTACGGACCTCCTGTCCGTACCACTCGCCCTATTTTGCACAAACTCCCCAACCATCTTTAAAGGCCAAATGGGAACTTCTTTGGGTCGCCCTATTTTTGCACGGTATGTACAAGTCCGTACGGTTCGCCCTATTTTTGCACGGTCGACCATCTCCTCCCAAATGTCTCTAAATGGTGTCTAAGTCCCTCCTGGACTTGACCCTAGCTTTCACATCTTTAAACACTCCTAAAGCCTTCTTAGAAAATCTCCGGAGGTCTTGCCCTAACTTTGCACGGGACCCAATCTTCACCCAAACTCATCCTTTGGCTCCATTTCATTTCTTCAAGTTAACAGATACAAATAAAACCAGAATGAATCACTATGCAAGAATCTTGATTTGGACTCATAAATCAGTTTAGAATCACCCTGACTTTGAATCAAGATCATAGGAGTTATGATGAAGAAGTTATCCCACTTTTAACCGAAGTGATTCCAGTTTGCCCTATAGGGTGATTTGACAATTTCTTCTTGGTACTAATAAAACTAGAATGAATCAAGATGTAAGAAGCTTGATTTGGACTCATAAATCAGTGTAGAATCACCCTGAAGTTGAATCAAGATCATAGGAGTTATGATGAAGAAGTTATCCCACTTTTAACCAAAGTGACTCCAGTTTACCCTGTTTGGAGATTTGGCAATTTCTTCTTGATTCTAATCAAACCAGAATGAATCAAGATGTAAGAAGCTTTATTTGGACTCATAAATCAGTGGATAATCACCCTGAAGTTGAATCAATATCAAAGGAGTTATGATGAAGATGTTATTCCACTTGTAACCGAAGTGATTCCAGTTTACCCTGTTTGGAGATTTGGCAATTTCTTCTTGATTCTAATCAAACCAGAATGAATAAAGATGAAATAATCTTAATTTAGACTCATAAATCAGTGTACAATCATCCTGAATTTGAATCAATATCATTGGAGTTATGATGAAGAAGTTATCCCACTTTTAACCCAAGTGACTCCAGTTTACCCTGTTTGGAGATTTGGCAATTTCTTCTTGATTCTTATCAAACCAGAATGAATCAAGACGTAAGAAGCTTGATTTGGACTCATAAATCAGTGTAGAATCATCCTGAAGTTGAATCAATATCATTGGAGTTATGATGAAGAAGTTATCCCACTTTTAACCGAAGTGATTCCAATTTGCCCTGTTTGGAGAGTTGGCAATTTCTTCTTGATACTAATAAAACCAGAATGAATCACGATGTAAGAAGCTTGATTTTGAAGCATAAATCAGTTTAGAATCACCCTGAATTTGAATCAAGATCATAGGAGTTATGATGATGAAGTTATCCCACTTTTAACCGAAGTGATTCCAATTTGCCCTGTTTGGAGAGTTGGCAATTTCTTCTTGATTCTAATCAAACCATAATGAATAAAGATGTAAGAAGCTTGATTTGTACTCATAAATTAGTGTAGAATGACCCTGAAGTTGAATCAATATCATAGGAGTTATGATGAAGAAGTTATCCCACTTTTTACCGAAGTGATTCTAGTTGCCCTGTTTGGAGATTTGGCAATTTATTGTTGATACTAATAAAACCAGAATGAATCACGATGTAAGAAGATTTATTTTTACTCATTAATCAGTGTAGAATCACCCTGAAGTTGGATCAAGATCATAGGAGTTATGATGAAGAAGTTATCCCACTTTTAACCGAAGTGATTCCAGTTTACCCTGTTCGGAGATTTGGCAATTTCTTCTTGATACAAATAAAACCAGAATGAATCACGATGCAAGAATCTTGATTTGACTCATAAATCAGTTTAGAATCACCCTGACTTTGAATCAAGATCATAGGAGTTATGATGAAGAAGTTATCCCACTTTTAACCGAAGTGATTCCAGTTTGCCCTGTTCGGAGAGTTTGGCAATTTCTTTTGATACTAATAAAACCAGAATGAATCACGATGTAAGAAGCTTGATTTGGACTCATAAATCAGTTTAGAATCACCCTGAAGTTGAATCAATATAATTGGACTTATGATGAAGAAGTTATCCCACTTTTAACCGAAGTGATCCCAGTTTACCCTTTTTGAAGATTTGGCAATTTATACTTGATAGTAATAAAACCAGAATGAATCACGATGTAAGAATATAGATTTGGACTCATAAATCAGTGTAGAATCACCCTGAAGTTGATTCAAGATCATAGGAGTTATGATGAAGAAGTTATCCCACTTTTAACCGAAGTGATTCCAGTTTACCATGTTTGGAGAATTGGCAATTTCTTCTTGATACTAATAAAACCAGAATGAATTCACGATGTAAGAAAGCTTGATTTGGACTCATAAATCAGTTTAGAATCACCCTGAATTTGAATCAAAATCATAGGAGTTATGATGAGGAAGTTATGCCACTTTTAACCGAAGTGATTCCAGTTTGCCATGCTTGGAGAGTTGGCAATTTCTTATTGATTCTAATCAAACCATAATGAATCAAGATGTAAGAAGCTTTATTTGGACTCATAAGTAAGTGGATAATCACCATGAAGTGTTTCCAGTTTACCCTGTTTGGAGATTTGACAATTTCTTCTTGATTCTAATCAAACCATAATGAATCAAGATGTAAGAATCTTAATTTAGACTCATAAATCAGTGTAGAATCATCCTGAAATTTGAATCAATATCATTGGAGTTATGATGAAGAAGTTATCCCCACTTTTAACCGAAGTGACTCTAGTTTACCCTGTTTTGGAGATTTGGCAATTTCTTCTTGATTTTAATAAAACCAGAATGAATCACGATGTAAGAAGCTTGATTTGGACTCATAAATAAGTTTAGAATCACCCTGAATTTCAATCAAGATCATAGGAGTTATGATGAAGAAGTTATCCCACTTTTAACCAAAGTGATTCCAGTTTGCCCTGTTTGGAGAGTTGGCAATTTCTTTTTGATTCTAATCAAACCATAATGAATCAAGATTTAAGAAGCTTTATTTGGACTCAAAAATCAGTGGATAATCACCCTGAATTTTAATCAAGATCATAGGAGTTATGATGAATAAGTTATCCCACTTTTAACCGAAGTGATTCCAGTTTGCCGTGTTTGGAGAGTTGGCAATTTCTTCTTGATACTAATAAAACCAGAATGAATCACGATGTAAGAAGCCTGATTTGGACTCATAAATCAGTGTAGAATCACCCTGAAGTTGAATAAAGATCATAGGAATTATGATGAAGAAGTTATTCCCACTTTTAACCGAAGTGACTCCAGTCTACCCTGTTTGGAGATTTGGCAATTTCTTTCTTGATTCTAATCAACCAGAATGAATCAAGATGTAAGAAGCTTGATTTGGACTCATAAATCAGTGTGTAGAATCACCCTGAAGTTGAATCAATATCATTGGAATTATGATAAAGAAGTTATCCCACTTTTAACCGAAGTGATTCCAGTTTACCCTGTTTGGAGATTTGACTATTCCTTCTTGATTCTAATCAAACCAGAATAAATCAAGATGTAAAAAGCTTGATTTGTACTCATAAATCAGTGTAGAATCACCCTGAAGTTGAATCAATATCACTGGAGTTACGATGAAGAAGTTATTCCACTTTTAACCGAAGTGATTCCAGTTTACCCTGTTTGGAGATTTGGCAATTTCTTCTTGATTCTAATCAAACCAGAATGAATCAAGATGTAAGAATCTTAATTTAAAATCATAAATCAGTGTAGAATCAATCCTGAATTTGAATCAATATCATATGGAGTTATGATGAAGAAGTTATCCCACTTTTAACGCGAAAGTGACTCTAGTTTACCCTGTTTGGAGATTTGACAATTTCTTCTTGATTCTAATCAAACCAGAATGAATCAAGACGTAAGAAGCTTGATTGAGAAGTTATCCTACTTTTAACCAAAGAGAATCCAGTTTTACCCTGTTTGGAGATTTGGCAATTTGTTTTTGATACTAATAAAACCAGAATGAATCACGATGTAAGAAGCTTGATTTGGACTCATAAATCAGTGTATAATCACCCTGAAGTTGAATCAAAATCATAGGAGTTATGATGAAGAAGTTATCCACTTTTAACCGAAGTGATTCCAGTTTGCCCTGTTTGGAGAGTTGGCAATTTCTTCTTGATACTAATAAAACCAGAATGAATCAAGATGTAAGAAGCTTGATTTGGACTCATAAATCAGTTTAGAATCACCCTGAATTTGAATCAAGATCATAGGAGTTATGATGAGGAAGTTATCCCACTTTTAACCGAAGTGATTCCAGTTTGCCATGTTTGGAGAGTTGGCAATTTCTTCTTGATTCTAATCAAACCATAATGAATCAGATATAAGAAGCTTTATTTGGACTCATAAATCAGTGGATAATCACCCTGAAGTTGAATCAATATCAAAGGAGTTATGATGAAGAAGTTATCCCACTTTTAACCGAAGTGATTCCAGTTTGCCCATAGGGAGATCTGACAATTTCTTCTTGATACTAATAAAACTAGAATGAATCACAATTTAAGAAGCTTGATTTGGACTCATAAATCAGTGTAGAATCACCCTGAAGTTGAATCAAGATCATAGGAGTTATGATGAAGAAGTTATCCCACTTTTAACCGAAGTGACTCCAGTTTACCCTGTTTGGAGATTTGGCAATTTCTTCTTAATTCTAATCAAACCAGAATGAATCAAGATGTAAGAAGATTTATTTGGACTCACAAATCAGTGGATAATCACCCTGAAGTTGAATCAATATCAAAGGAGTTATGATGAAGATGTTATCCCACTTTTAACCGAAGTGATTCCAGTTTGCCCTGCTTGGAGAGTTGGCAATTTCTTCTTGATTCTAATCAAACCATAATGAATCAAGATGTAAGAAGCTTTATTTGGACTCATAAGTAAGTGGATAATCACCATGAAGTTGAATCAATATCAAAGGAGTTATGATGAAGATGTTATTCCACTTTTAACCGAAGTGTTTCCAGTTTACCCTGTTTTGGAGATTTGACAATTTCATTCTTGACTCTAATCAAACCATAATGAATCAAGATGTAAGAAATCTTAATTTGACTCATAAATCAGTTTAGAATCATCCTGAATTTGAATCAATATCATTGGAGTTATGATGAAGAAGTTATCCCACTTTTAACCGAAGTGACTCTAGTTTACCCTGTTTGGAGATTTGGCAATTTCTTCTTGATTTTAATAAAACCAGAATGAATCACGATGTAAGAAGCTTGATTTGGACTCATAAATCAGTTTAGAATTACCCTGAATTTCAATCAAGATCATAGGAGTTATGATGAAGAAGTTATCCCACTTTTAACCGAAGTGATTCCAGTTTGCCCTGTTTGGAGAGTTGGCAATTTCTTCTTGATTCTAATCAAACCATAATGAATCAAGATGTAAGAAGCTTTATTTGGACTCAAAAATCAGTGGATAATCACCCTGAATTTGAATCAATATCAAAGGAGTTATGATGAAGATGTTATCCCACTTTTAACCGAAGTGATTCCAGTTTACCCTGTTTGGAGATTTGGCAATTTCTTCTTGATTCTAATAAAACCAGAATGAACCAAGATGTAAGAATCTTAATTTAGACTCATAAATCAGTGTAGAATCATCCTGAATTTGAATCAATATCGTTGGAGTTATGATGAAGAAGTTATCCCACTTTTAACTGAAGTGACTCTAGTTTACCATGTTTGGAGATTTGGCAATTTCTTCTTGATTCTATTCAAACTAGAATGAATCAATACGTAAGAAGCTTGATTTGGACTCATTAATCAGTGTAGAATCATCCTGAAGTTGAATCAATATCATTGGAGTTATGATGAAGAAGTTATCCCACTTTTAACCGAAGTGATTCCAGTTTGCCCTGTTTGGAGAGTTGGCAATTTCTTCTTGATACTAATAAAACCAGAATGAATCACGATGTAAGAAGCCTGATTTGGACTCATAACTCAGTTTAGAATCACCCTGAATTTGAATCAAGATCATAGGAGTTATGATGAAGAAGTTATCCCACTTTTAACCGAAGTGATTCCAGTTTGCCCTGTTTGGAGAGTTGGTAATTTC
>CAJHQQ010002291.1:0-68182 GCA_905132885.1 Moricandia moricandioides
AACACCTTCTTAGCTCATCGATCAACTCAGCATCTTTTCCTTGAGCTTACAGTTTGGTTTGAATCAAATGAATTTACGTCTTTGGTTACTTCTAATGGAGAATAGGAAGATCAATTAGATCCCGATGTCTCGACTGATCTTTTGACACCATTCGGGAAATGCCTACTTCGGGAAAGACGCAGTAAAACCTTCAGCAAAGTCAAAGGAGCTGCAATTGTAATCAACATCTTGGGGATGTCTTGCCAGGGGGCGTGAAAACAGGGGAAGAACTAGGTAGAAGTGATCAGCCTCTTGATATCGTCAACCAGAGTGGTTGCAGTGTTTATTTATCGTTCTTTTTGATTCATCTTATTTGTAAATCTGTTGTAGCAACTGTATAACTTTGATCATAGAAAAGATTGTCATCGTATTTTTAAATTTTTTAAAAAAAGTTTAACTTAGATCATTTTTCACTTGTTGTAATTTTTGTTTCTAAATAATATAATAGATGAAATTTTCTTATTCATTTCTAATTCTTCTTCCAAAATAAGATTGTTATTTTATCTATATTTAGGAAAAGACATAGGATTCCTTTATTGTAAATCTTAATTTTTTATTCTCAAAATAATTCCTTAAGTTTAATTTATTATGTTAAAATATATACAATTAAATATGTTAAAATATTTTTTAGAGAAAAAATAGAGATACATTGAAGACTTGTTATTATAGAATTTTCTTTATTTTAAAAGAAAAAAATAGGAGAATAGTCTATAGATGGTCTTAGATCTTCTTTACTGGATCAATCAGGTATAAGCAAACATGAAGTGAAATGTTTTGTAATGTGATTCTAGAATGCTAGATTTGAAAGCAATCAAGAAGACAGGATGAGAAGTAAAACAATAGAATTTTTTTATAAAGAAACAAATACCAAATAATAGCCATTAAAGAGCCGCTATCTTCATACGGAATTAAAGCGAATGTTTTTGATGCTCAAACAAGAGACATAAAACCAAGATCTACTCCCTGAGCATTAATACCAAGAGAGCAGATTGGAGCTAACATATATTTGTCTCAAAAAGTGTTTATTAATATTAAAACGAAATAGATATGATAGCTCAAAAGAGCTTTAATATGCAGAAATGTAAAAAAAAAAAAAAAGAGGAAGCGCTGGCTTATCACCAAGATTAAAGGAGATATACTGATTTAATGAAATTTTTAAGGACTCTGGCTGATGAGATCATATAAACTGAGGTTCACTCGTTCGACGAGGTCTCCCCACCTGGTCCGGAACTCAGGTCTTTAGAGAACGATTGAAATAAGCAGTCAAACACTCATGGTCCAATAGAAGGTTAAAGATAAAATCGGCCCAACCAAAGAGAACCCGGGCCAATATGAAATGCAAAACCGTCCAAGCATCTCTTCGACCAACTACTAAAAAGTTACATGTTTAGCCTTTCTTAGGTTCGAAAACGAGTATTTGTAGTTCAGTTTACTCAAGCCCGTTGAAGGAATAACCACATAGGATGACAATGTAATTCCATAAAAGCGATCTTACTTTTTTTACCATGAAATCAATAAAGAAAAACTTTTTTCTTAGAAAAACAAGTCTTTTGAGTGTTTGTGAGAAGTAATCTGTGAGAGCAGCCCAACTTAATTACCAAAGTTTCCGTGAAATCTGTGGCTTCTCTCTTCCATCCTTCATTACATCCCATCCATCAACCACGCTTAAGAGTGCCGCATGGCCATAAAGAATGGTTGCACCAACATTCACTTTGATCATATCATGATCAAATTGACATTGCCACACAGTCAACAATCTTGATTCCATCCTTATCATTCATTGCTAGTTGGCCCTCGTCCCTCTCTTAGACCATTATTCCATCGCATTGACTATCGATCATCAGTCATCCTCTCATCACCAATCCAACCATCTTCCCTATCATTTTATCATAATCATGCTCGTTGATCTCATCTACCCTTATTAGCTCATTCATATTTTCATTGTTTCAGGTTCATTAAGTTGAGATCCGACCATCTTCGTCCATCTGACTACCCTTCGGTCGACCGGATTCTAACTTTCATCCACCCTGCGGTCAAACAAGCTTATGTGCCTGCATATGTTTTGTGTCATAGGTGAAAGACTTCTGAAATTGGGTTGACTCAATCCATTTTTTATTCTTTTGTTTTCATTTTCCCTTTTTATTATTGTTAGCATCATAACCTAAAAATCCATAAAAAGTCTTTTGATATCTATTAGTTCTTGCATGCATATTTCTTCCGCTCAAAGTTGAAAACTAAAAGAAGAGGATGGGTTTGACAGATTAGATCATTTATAAATTTGAATCTCATATGAAGTGTGTTTTATTTAAGCATTGATTGGTAGAGCTGATGATTTTTTTTGTCATCAACATAACATATTCAACTAAGACTCTGAAAAACAAACCGGGAACTCTGTATCCACATGAAAAACAAATGACAAATGCTTTCTAAAACTACATGCGAGACTTTATGCCCTTGTATTCTGTGTTCGAGTTATATGAATGATCTCTAAATGGCTGAAACTGCTCCTGAGGGTTTTGATATCTTCCAAGTAACTTGCAAATGCTGGCCATTCTTTTGGTTGCAAAACCATCTTCACCAATTGAGAACAGTCCGTTGCAAATGTGACGTGATACTATAGTAAATTCCTCATGCATTCCATTGCCCGAATGAGCGCTTCGATCTCCAAGTGACGGGTGAAAGAGTAGCTCTTGTATTCCTTGCCCCATCAGTGCATCAAAACCTTCTAGTGTACTAAACCAAGCTTATCCCGAGTAATTATCCTGATGTTTCCAAGACCATCTGTAAAGAACCACCTCCCTGGAATGGAAGGTAAACGTGACTCCTCTTGTTCCCCAGAATTGGTGACCCTTTGAGTGAGGCTGCTTGTGCCTCATCTCAGATTAAAGATTCAGTGTCTCTGCCATTTTAAAAGTGTCTCTTGGATCAATATCCAAATTACTGAAAACCTTATTATTTCGCGCTTTCCAAATATACCATATGATCCACACAAATTGATGATCTTCCCTAGCAAGGGAGACCCTCCAAAACAGATGATCAATATTTCGAATAGAGATAATGAAGGGAAGATATATGGATTCGTTGGGAACTTTGAGAGATCCCCAACTTGAAGCGCCGGGGGACACTCAAAAAAGTACATGCTTATTCTTCGGCTTCTCCACATCTTGCACATTGTACATCACCTTTAATCTCTCTCGCTCGCAAGTTTTTCTTAACCGCTGTACATCCTAACACTATTTGCCATAAAAATATTTCATTTTTGGTGGACATCTTATTTTCCAGCAAAAAGACTTTAAAGAAATGACTGTGGGTCCATAATCTGGTAGATTTTTCTCTCTATCAGGATATACTCTTTCCATCTGGTAAGTAGATTTGAGCACGTATTTCCCATTATTGGTGACATGACATCCATCTCAATCACCTATATGAGTCCGACTCAATGGTATAGTTTCTGTAATCTTTGCATCATGTGGGTCCACCAAAGACCGAATTGCATGAGAATTCCAAGTTTGAGTTGTTGTATTGATGAAAAAATCCACTGTAAGGTCAGGGTAAGAATTATGTTGATTTCTGCTTGCTAGTCTCAGAAAAGTACATGGGAGCCAAATATCATTCCATACTGAAATAGTCTATCCTGATCCAAACTTTTTTATCAGTACTTTGCTAACTAAAGATCTAGCATAGACAATATTTCGCCATCCATGTGATGGTGAGTATGATCTAATCATTCCCGAGTGATGCATTCATGAAATACCGGCCCTTAAGACCTTGGGAAAATAAAGTTTTTGGCTTTTCAATTAAGCGCCAAATTTGCTTCCCCAACATAGCCATGTGAAATTCGTGAGGTCTTTAAAACCCAATCCTCTGTCATCCTTATGTTGACATAGTTTATTCCATGATTTCCAATACATGCCTTTCGTATTTCCACATGAGCTCCACCAAAATTGTGTCACCACGCATGTCAATTTCTATGTTACAGCTTTGGGTAATCGAAAACATAACATTTAGTGATTTGGTAAGGCAGTAACTACTGATTTTATAATCACTTCCTTGCCCCCCTTGGTGAAGAACTTTAACATCCATCCATTAACAAGGTTATTTAAACGGTCCTGGATGAAACTAAAAACTTGAGTATTAGAACCCCCCCCCCCCCAGACTCTCTGAAATTCCCAGGTGTGATCCCATTCCGCTTATGTGCTAAATTCCCAATATATCTCAAAGCTCCTGCCGACAAGGTTCTCGACCTTATGTCCAAATTGAATAGATGATTTTTGAAAATTTATTAGTTTACCAGACACAGCCTCATATTCCTTCAAAATCTTTAGAATGGTTTGAAAATCGTCCTTTTGTGCCTCGCAAAAAAATAGATTATCATCTGCAAAGAGAAAATGCGAAATCGATGGGCATGCCCTTGCAACCTTCATTCTTGTGAGTTGTTTCATTCGTTCAGCCTTTTTGATATTCAAAATTAGGGCCTCCGTACACCAAATGAATAAATAAGGAGAAAGCAGATCACCCTATCGTAAACCTCTCTGAGGAATTATATGCCCCTTTGGGTGTCCATTTAATAGGACCCGATATTGAACTGAAGATATGCATTCCATCATCAGTTGGACCTATTGGATATCAAATCCCATTTTTTTGAAGTAATACCTGAATAATTCCCACTCCACCTGATCGTACGCTTTACTCATATATGTTTTAATGGCCATGAAATTGCTTTGAAATGACTTGTTGGTCCTTAACCCATGAAACATTTCCTTAGCTATGAGGATGTTATCCGAGATCAATCTCCTGTGCACAAAGGCTGACTGAGTTTCCAAAATAAGTGTTGAAAGGCAATACTTCAATCTTTGGCATAAAACCTAAATGATCTTATAGCCTACATTACAGAGGCTTATCGGCCTCAACACTGTCAATCTTATATGTCTCTCCGTTTTTGGAATCAGACAGATATTTATAATGTTCAACCTTGAATCCATCTTCCCAATTATCAAAAAATTATTTACATATCAATCATGTCCCTCTTAATAATAGGCCAAGAGTGTTGAAAGAAAAGTGTTGTGATTCCATCCGGACCGGAGCTTTCTCCGAGTGGATCATAAACAAGTCGCAATCCTAATCAACTTTTTATTCATCTAAGGAGTGATACTTGGTACAATCGCATCAGAAAACCTTCAAAATCCGAGGGAAAGGTGGTACAAAATAATCCACTGCTACTTTTTTTACACCTTTGTCCTCTGTTATCCATTTCCCATCCTCATCATGTAGTCCCACAATACCATTTTGAGCACGGTGTTTCTTTGGTTAATTGATAGGTCCTAATATTTACCTGTTTTAGACCATATTATATGCCTTATTTGGAGTTTGTTATGTGTGTCTGGGATATGTTTTACAGTCTTTTTAGGTCCAGATACTTTTTTTGGAGCATTGTAGAGATTATGAGGCTTTACGGAGATCAGAGAGAGAGAGGAATCCGTAGCTGGTCAAATTCAGCAAAGTACGAGTCGTGACAGAGCATTGCGTCGATCGACAATGCACACTTACCGTCGATCGACAGTCGACGCGTAGTAGCCCAATTTACAAAGTACCTAACTTGAAGTCCAAGTCATATAAATTACAAGATTTCCCATGGACGAGTTTTACCTAGCTTATATTGTCTTTGCTAATGTTTTATGCAAAGAGGAGCTTTTAGATACTTTTCAGAATAAACATAGTGGTTTAGGTTTTTTGGGGAGAATATCAAGACATCCTACAACTTTGTATTGGAACCTCACTTTCTATCCTTATTCTTTATCTTATGCATTATTTTATGTTTATGATTATGTTATGATTAGCTGTCTGAGTACTCACCTTGTTAGATTTAGGATTTATTAATGGTTTTGATCGATTATCCGAACAATATCATCAGGATTGTACTTATTGCTTGTGTTCTTAATTAAATACCTAAAACCTCGATCCTAGGATAATTGCCATTGCGAGAGTAGGATCGTTACCTGAATAAATCCTATTGAGCTTAAATTACAAGGTACAATCAAGAATTGGTCTAGTAATTCTAAGTGAACCAATTGAAACTGATTGTTTAATTCTTGACTAAGAAAGCCATCGGATCAATACTATTTGCATACCATCGATCGACGGTCATTCTGAATTTACACAAGAAAGTTGTAGACTCTGAGCTTAGCCATATGATAAATTTTATTTATGATATCTTTATTAATTGGTTTCGTGTTCTATGATTGAAAATCCTTTGGCTTCTATCCATTATAATTCACTACCTGAAAATCCTAAATCTAGCTATTTTCCTTACTTGTTTACAAACCAACAATCTCTCTTGTTACTTATTTCTAAAGTCCTATTAATTGCCTATCATAACAAAGTTGATTGTCAAATTTATTGTGTGCCTTCTCTCTCTTTTTGGATTCGATACCTAAGTACTATAGCTGAACATCTTATTTGAGAGAGTAACCAGTAGCTATGGGGTAATTTGAGCACGTATCAAATTTGGTGCCGTTGTCGGGAAGCAAGATCACCATTAGATTTTGTTTTGCCTTCTGTCTAGGTTTTTCTTTTCAGTTTACTTTAAAAAAAAATTGTTTTTTTTTCCAGGTGTATGCGCAAAAGTACAGAAGCAACAAGGAAAAGACCTTAATTTTCTCAAACTCAGTAGCCATCGAACGTAGCATCCGCAAGGAGAAAAGAAAAGTATAAGAATCCGACGCAAAACACTTATTTTTCGATCGACAATCATCTGCTGGAATCGATCGACACCAATACTAATGCATCAATCGATGCTGATTGAAAGCGTGCGGGTTAAAGTTTATGTTCTTAATAATGCAATCTATCAAATTAACCCTACGAACTACTCTTGTCAAGAGAGGTCAAATTGCAGTACTTAAGAATCAAATCCACAGAGAGCGAGGGCGCACAATAGATTTCTATAACTCTAATGGTTAAGTTGGGCAAACTATAAATAATGGTTTGATTGTAAGTCTATCAGGAGTAGGAAATTATCTAAATTAGTAAAGTGAATTCAAATATGTAAAAGCGGTAGATCTAGGGTTTCAGGCAAGTGAATTATAATGGATAGGATGCAGGGAATTGTTAATATGCGAGAACAATAAATGTTAACTAATCCGACCCCCTCTTGTCCCAACTCTCGTATGCGGATAGAGAAGTGCACCGTCGATCGACGGATAAGGCCTGATGTCGATCGACGCTAATCTGACATGAAGTTCGTCCACTATGCTAATTAGACCAGCTCTCGCATGCATCTAACAACCTAGCTCAATGAAATTGATTCTGGCACAGAACCTACTATCATAGTTGTTCATGTCGTAAGTTCAGGTTCCTAGTTAGCTACTCTAGAACGCAAGCATTAAACACAATTCCAAATATTGATACTACTTCATCCTGATTTTGGGGCTAATTCATCAGTATCATTATGAAACCCAAATCTAATAAGTGAATTGCTCAGACATGATCAAAGAAAACATGATGAACTGAATAATATAATGCACAGAATAATAAATGGGGTTCCAATACAGATCTCTGAAGGATTTCAAATCTTCTCCCCTCAACTACTAAAAACCTCAATTCAAGAAAAATAAAAGTTGTAAAATAAAACGTGGTGTTTTGCCTAAACAATGGCCTAACCCATATAAAATAGGTCAAAAATCATCGAGGAGCATTCTCGTAATTTGTTTTTACTTGGACTTGAAGTCGGCCAATACTCTGTGAGTGGGCCATCGATCGACAGCAAGGATGCTCCGTCGATTGATGGTCATGCTTGACTTCGACTCGTACTTAGCTAAATGTGGACAACTATTGGATATCTCTTTTGAATACTCTAACAACCATCTTATTTTTTATTTCTTCTATTTTTCTCTCTTTTTCTTTTTTTCTTTCTTTCTTTTGAAAATGTTGCAGGCGAATAGTGAGGGATCATCGGTAATGTACCTACCCCTTGCTTCTAACAATGTGTGATCATTCATTTGAATTAGAATAATGGGGTCATCGGTAATGTACTTACCCCTCTGCATCTAAGGAAATCATCTCAATCTTTTCTTTTTATAAATGCTGAAGAGAGAGAGAGAGAGAAGAGAGAGAGAGAGAGAGAGAGAGAGAGAGAGAGAGAGAGAGAGAGAGAGAGAGAGAGAAGAGAAGGGAATCAGAAATACACAGACTAGTATCTTACAAACTTTCAGAAGGAATCCGCTTCGATGTATGCCAAGCCCCAAAGCAAGCAAAATATTTAGTATTAGGTTAGAGGTCACCTTTGGTTCCTTTAAACTTTCTTAGTAAGTGCGATCTAATGGCATGATAATCCACTTTGGCATCTCTAGTAAACTATGCAATCAACATGTATAACATTGTTGCTATAGTGTGGTTAGTCAATAAATAAGTTCTGATCATACTATCTTTCTTGACTCAATAAAAAAGTTTTAGAAAAACATAAGTAAATATAACAACTAAAAGCTCAAAATAAATAAAAGCATCAGCAAACCTCCTGTAGACTTAAATAACATTGTCTCAGTGTTATCTCGTCAGATTCGGTTAAGGGAAAACTAATCATAATTAAAAGGTAGGGAGAAAGTCGAGGTTACCAAACTCCGGAAGGAGTGTCGACCAATGGTGAGTGATGATTGTCGACGGATGGTAAATCATCCAAGCCGTGACCGATGGTGAAGTGTTGATGTTGACCAATGGTGATTTCGAAGTTTTACTAGTGGTAAATCATCCAAGCTGTCACCGATGCTAAAGTAATTAAAGAAAAACCATAATTAATAACTAAATAATGAAAAAAAAAACTTACTACACAGTGGGTTGGCTCCCACTTTGCACTTGGTTATAGGTCTTAAGCTCGACATTTGGACTTCTAACTAGTAAGGTGGTTCATCGAACCAATGTGGAAAGCATGTATCCAATACTCTCTGTTCATCTCAAACCATGGATTGATGAAGCTCCTCGCAGCTTCTTATCCTCTGGTTCTCTTGTTGTCAATCCTTATCTGAGCAGTCTCCATTGTACTCATCTTTTCCAAGAGTGATTGAATGCATGCCATCAGCATGTTAATCCTGGCATCTGTGGGCTATGAAATATCATCCAATTTCTGGTAGATATTATCCCTCATCAAATCTTGAGAAAGTTAAACTCCATCAAGCTTGTCTCCAATAACTTCTCTGTTGAGTAATGCAACAAGTCAGAGAATTAATGATAAGGAGATTGTAATCCCTGAACCAGAAGAACCTGTTGTAGCTCAAGCTCGAGCTGAAGCCCATGCTGCCAACCTAGACTATAATCGTCCAAATCAATTCTATGCCAGCAAATCTGCTATTTGTCCTCCATATTTCTAGAGGAACAATTTTGAGCTGAAGCCAACCTATTTCACACTTGTGGCACATACACCATTTCATGGTCATTCTCATGAGCACCCTATGGATCATTTGGAGCGATTCGAGGATGTTGTGTCTGCCATCAAAGTTCATAGAGTCCTTGAGGACTACCTTCTATGCAAGCTCTTTAAATATTTGCTTGCTAGAGATGCTTCATCATGGCTTAAGAATCTACCACCAAGATCTCTTATCCTAGACAGACATCAAAAACGCTTCCTGCGTGATTTCTTTGATGATGCCAGAGCCGAGGATTTGAGGAGCAAAATTGCTACATTCACACATGAGTCTGCAAAGTCTTTCAGAAATTCCTGGATCAAATTAATATCCTACCAAAGAGATTGTCCACACCATGGATTCAATAAAGTGAAAATTCTCAACAATTTATGTAGAGGTATTGGGCTATCATACCAGATGTTTTAGACACAACCAGCAAAAGAAATTTCTGCACTAAGAGTCCAGAAGAAGCTACCAGACTTATTGAGAATTTGGCAGCTAGCAACATCACCAAGAACAATGATCATCAGAGGAGGAAATCAGCCCTTACCCTAACCAAGGATCAGATGGATGAAGTAAAAGCCAAGTTGGACAGGGTTCAGAGATTGATGAGGAAGCAAGTTAGCTTCAAAGAAGGTGTAGAAGCTATAGGATCTGATAGTGAGAAAGGTGAAGAAGAAGATGTAAACTTTTTTGGTGGAAATGGATTCTAGAGATAGGGGAACAGAGCAATAGGATCAATTATGGCAATGGTCAGAGGAATAGCTAAAACCAAGGATTACAACAACAATAGAACCTATGGAGCCCCCTACTATCAGTACACCACATCAGATACCTAGGATAACAAGATTGAAGCCATGATTGACAAGGTTATGGAGGGACAACAAAAGATGACAGTGGATTTCACTGGAAATATTGATGATGTTTATGCCAACCTCAATACTAAATTCGAAGCCCTGAACACCCATGTGAAGAAGCTAGAGTATCAAGTGGTCCATAAAAGTGAAGCTGTGAGGAGACAAGAAGCTTTGATCAAGGAAAAGATAGAGACTGGACAGAAGCACCACGTCAGTGCCATCAAAGATGATGATTTTTGGCAAGTTGTGGAAGAAATTAAGCACCATGAGAAACAAACTCGTGAGAATCCCATGTCCTGTTTGAACGACCATCAATGGACACTCATAGCTAACCATTGATCGACGGTACCTGAAGAATCCATGGAATCGTGTGAAGAGATGGACATCGATCGACATGCAGTCCCTGCCATTGATCAACAATAGATCGCAACGAAAGGATGAAGGTTTTCAGGAATAAATATGAATCTTTTATATAATAATAGGCACTTGAAATCCACCCTACCCACACCCAGACAGACAGATAAACCAGTCCCTATGGTAATTGAAGAAGTTATGGAAAGACATTCAAGAGGAAAGAAGTAAGCCCCTACGCATATTAGAAGGAAAGATAATGAGAAAGAGATGGACATCTTTACTAAGAGAGTCATTAGAATCCCTCTAGAAACCCCATTCGAGGAAGCTTATTACACTCACAGATTGTAGATCTTATTCAGAGAAACCAAAGAGACTGATGAGGACATTGAAAGAATGTTCAATCATTTGAGGGAGAAGATAAAGCAGAGGGTTAAGTTGCCGAAGAGAAGTGGCCTTGTGAAGTTTGTGGTTCCCTGCAACATCAAGGGACATAACTATCCTCATACACTCTTCGACACCGGTTCTTTAGTATGCATTATGCCAAGAAACATGGCAGAGGTGCTAAGCTTAAAGGTAGAGCCTTCTATTGACTCAATCACTTTTATGGATTCCCCTAAGGTGAATTCAGGAGACATAGTCAAAGACCTCCAAGTGCAAATCGCGATGACCTAATTCCTGTAGGCTTTCATGTTTTGGACGTCAAAGTGGAGCAACATTCATCCCTGCTACTTGGAAGAGATTTCATGGACACGGTAAGAGCAGTATGCGACATGAAGAAAAACAGGCTGTATCTATTCTTATTGATCAAAATACTACTATGATCCTGTTCAAACTAGAACCAATACTTCTCTCATTGATTTGGTTCATGAACCAGGACTTGTGGCTACATGTTTCTGCAATTTCGAGCAATAAAATGAGTCGGAAAATGGAGCATCGATCGACATCCAGCACATTTAATCGGTCAACGGCGATAACATACAGGCCGTCGACACTCACCCTTGGACATCTATTGACAACAACCCTGGCTTAAGGCATGATACGGCTAACCTAGATTATGTTGAATCTTATCTTGAAGTAGAAGTAATAGAGTATTGTGCTCTTGCACTAGAGGAAGCTGGAAAATTCAGAGGATCCGATGAAACATGGTTTGCGACATTGATCGACGATGGACCTACACCATCGATCGATGCTAACCTGGCAGACTACAATGCAGTTCAAGGTTATCTCAAACAAGATGAATTCAGAATTATAAGAGATCCGGAAGGACATGTACGAGCAATGGATGGACGAGTTCTCAACATATCCAAGGAAGATGTAGAAGACATACTCGCAATGGCTAATGGATCAGGAAACCTCTTCAGAAAAAAACAACATGACAACCATGCAGATAACAACTTAGCATCGATCGGTGCTCCAATGATGATCTCGATCGAAACTCACCCTACAGATGACTTCGTCGGTTACAGATCAGAACTTGAAGTCTCGATCGAAACTCACCATATGGCGTCTATAAAGAAAAATATGGCAATGTACGAGCTATTGATGGCAAACTCATCAACATGTCAAAAGAATACATCAGAAACATTCTTCAAAGAGCAGCCATTATTGGACACACTTGTGTCTGTTTGCCAGAGTATGCAAAGAAACTTTATAGACCATCCCAGAGACAGATACATACATCTGAGAAGAAGTTGATGACATGGTACAAGGCATCTACAGAGCCCAAGAGATGTTGATGGATGACTACTACAAGAGGATTGATGATATCTATTACCCATTCAACAACAATAGCAGCTGGTTAAATAAGTGCATGGAGGAGATGAAGCAAAAAATGAACTCTACTCATCAGATGATTCAGAGAGAGCACGCGAATGGAGCAGATGAATCACCATCGATCGACGGACAAGAACGAGCATCGATCGACGCTTCATGCAGACCATTTAGACAGAGGCTGGTAACCGATAAGCTGCTAAAAGTTATGCATCTCAAGAAATGATGATGAAAGGTATCTCCAAGAGATTGGATGACATATCCATCCCCACAAATAGCAGGATTGGATGGTTACACAAACGCATTGACAACCTTGAGGAGATGAGGAGTCAAATTGAGATTGCCGAGGAGAACACAGACAAACAAAGAACCAGAGGTGAAGAAGCCATAAGAAGATTCGTTGGTATCTGGTTCCCGATGAGTAAAGAGGATGTGGACATTTGTTTTCCAACAAGTGATACTCTACCTCCATCTTAGTCCAAAGAGTGCTAGACGTCAAGGTAAAGACTATAACCAATCGATGAGTGGGAGGCAACCCACTATTAGGTATGTTTTAAATTTATTTTATTTTCATGATTTTACTAATTTTTGTATTATTCCTTTATTTGTAGTTAAAAAAAGGAAGATCGAGAACCAATCCATCAGTCGACGACAGAGCACAACCGTCGGTCGACGTCATGACACTACCATCGACCAACACTTGTAACAGAATATGGTATTTTCGACTGTCCTTATTACATTTAGTTATGTTTTAATTTTTCCCATCTAATCGAGAAGGCATAACACTAGGGATAGTGTTATTTACGTCTGGGGGAGGTTTACTTATATTTGTTTCTATTTTAAGTTTTATTATTATGTGTTTTATTGAGTTAAGAAAGCTATTATGATAAGATTTAAATTTTTACTTATTATCTAACCATTCTAGATTTGTTGATTGCAGATAGTATTAGAGATACCAAAGTGGATCATCCTGCCACTATATCAAACTTACTTAGAAAGTTTAAAAGAATCGAAGCTAAACTCCAACCTAATTTTACTTATTTGCTTCCTTTGGGTTTGGCATACATTAGATTGAATTCCTCTTGCAAGTTTGGAAGGTAAAAGTCTATGTTTTTCTGATTCACTTCTCTCTCGCTCTCTCTCTTTGGCATCTATATAAAATAAAAGATTGAGATGATTTCCTGAAAGATGCAAAGGGGTAGGTAAATTACATGTGACCCCATTATTCTAATTCAGAAAGGAATGATCACATATTGTGGAAGCGAGGGATAAGTAAATTACTTGTGATCCCAATTCGCCTACACTTTTTCAAATATAAATAAAAAGAAATATGAACAAGATGGACTATATCAGAATCATTGATTCATTAGACTTATAAAAATATAATAAAAAAAATTTAGAGAAGAGAGAAAGAGGGAAGAAATAGATCAAAGAAGACTACATGTGTGTTCAGATAATTGCAGGGGTAAGATTCCATGTGTCCTCTGATCGATATTCCCAAGGTAAAGCCTGGACTTTTATTTTATGCAAGAAATGAGGTTAGTAGACGGGTGAGTCAAGCTAGTGTTTGCTAAGTTGTTGGTAGAATGTATTTGGTTGCTATACTAGGATAATGTATATAAAATTTCTCTAAGATTGATACTTGTTTGATGTGGTTGCAATATAGTAAATATGATAATGATAAGCTAGAGATTTTGTGAGTCCCTGTGTTTTCAAACCTCTTCCACAGGTTACCTTTGTTTCGCTTGAGGATAAGCAAAAGGTTAAGTCTGCGAGAGTTGATAGTTCCTAATATTTACGTGTTTTAGACCACATTATAGACCCTATTTGGAGGCTGTCATCTGTGTCTAAGATATTTTTTAGAGTATTTCAGGTCCATGTAAATTTTGGAGAATTGTAGAGATTATGAGGCTTTCCGGAGCTCAAAGAAAGAGGAACCACGTAGCTGGTCAAATTCAGCAAAGTACAAATCGAAACATAGCATTACATCGATCGAGGACACACACTTGCTGTCGATCGATGGTTGACGCGCAGTAGCCTAATTTACAAAGTACCAGACTTGAAACCCAAGTCACATAAATTATAAGATTGCCCTTGGACAAGTTTTACCTAGTTTATATTGTCTTTGCTAGTGTTTTATGCAAAGATGAGCTTTTAGATACCTTTCAGAATAAACATAGTAGTTTAGGGTTTTTGGGAAAAGATCAAGACTTCTTGGAGCTTTGTATTGGAACCCACTTTCTATCCCTATACTTTATCTTATGCATTATTTTATGCTTATGATTATGTTCTGATTAGCTATGATGTCTAAGTAGTCACCTTGTTAGATTTAGTGTTTAGTAATGGTTTTGATGGATGAGCCAAACAATATAATTGCTAGGAGAATTTTTAGATCTATCATCAGGATTGTACTTATTGCTTGTGTTCTTGATTAGCTACCTAGAACCTTGATCCTAGGATAATTGACACTGCATGATTAGGATCGTTACCTGAATAAATCCTGTTGAGCTTAAATTACTAAGTACAATCAAGTGAATGGTCTAGTAATTCTAAGTTAACCAGTTGAATCTGATAGTTTAATGCTTTCCTAAGAAAACTATCAATCGATGCCATTTGCATACCATCGATCGACGGTCATTCCAAATTTACACATATGAGCTTAGCCATATGATAGATATTATTTATGATATCTTTACTAATTGAATTTTTGTTCTTTGATTGAAAACCCGTTGGCTTCTATCCATTATAATTCACTACCTGAAAACCCTAAATCTAGCTATTTTCTTATTTGTTTACAAACCAACAATCTCGCTTGTTACTTATTTCTAATGTCTTATTAATTGCCTAGCATAACTAAGTTGATTATCAAATTTATTGTTTGTCCTCGCTCTGCTCTCTGTGGATTCGATCCCTAAATACTATTGTTGAACCTATTATTTGAGAGAGTAATCAATAGCTCTAAGGTAATTTTAGCACGTATCACGACCAGATTATGGATTTGAACAATGAATTTGAGCACGTATTTGTTAATGCATGACAAATTTTGGTATTGAGATCCCTTGATGTGTGCCACATATTCCTACTCTTCTGTTTCCAATAATCCTCCTCATCTTTGTATGTCTCCTGTAATTTCTTAGAAACTTCCAAACTCCTCCTGCGATCTATTATCGATTATTTGTACTTGTTCCAAAGCCTGTTGAAGCTCAATAATTTTTTCCTTTCCATATGGAGGATTATTCATTTGCCAACAAGCTATTTCATGTAGACAATTATTAATTTTCTTGACAAAATCTCCGGTGTTGCCATCACCTGAAACCTCCCAGCCTCTACCAATAGATTCCAGTAAACTATCTTGTCCTATCCATTGTTTATTAAATCGAAACTGACCCGCCTTCGAGGTACCTTGTCCTCAAAATAAGCTAGCACAGGACGATGATCAGATCCCATCAAACCCATATATTCTGTATAAGAACAAGGAAACAATGTATGTCCGTCTTCATTTGTTAGAGCACGGTCTAATCTACATCGAATCATTTCTTTTCATGTTCCTCTTCTTCCTTTCCATGACATTTGATTTCTCCAGGCTGGGAATTCCAACAGTCCACAATTCCGTATCATATTATTTAATGGAAAAAAGTAGTAGCATTATGTTGCACAAGTTGTATGCTTACATTAATGTAATTAATATAAATGATTGATACACCAATAAGTTATTCATAAATAAAATTATTGTATAATATGTAATTTTTAAATTTAGTGCACTCTATATATTTTTATTTATAATGTATATTACATATTTTTATTTGTTAAAATAATATTAATTATAAAAATGATAAATTATATTTTTGTCTCAAATATTATTTTTAAATAAAAAATACATATTAAATATTAATGTTACTTTAAAATACAAACTTTTTTTATATAAACATAGTTTCATATTAATTGAAAAAATAATTATTAAATAAAATAATTTTAAGACTGATTAATATTTTAAAAGCTAAATGCTTTACCGAAAATTTCATATGCATTGAATAAATAGCATTTGCATCTTTAGAATGCTTCTCTAATTTTTTATATAAAATAGTTGATTAAATGATAAGGAGCATAATACTTGTGTAATATATTTACCAATTAAACTCTTAATCTAGTCAATCATTTCCATATTTAGAAGAGAAATACCCTAGGATAGTCCTAATTTTTTTTTGTCACAAAAATAGTCTCGAAGGAGAAAAATGACTATAACAAGTTTTATTACAGGATGTAAATATACAATTATACCCATTGGTTAACTAATCTAAATTTAGGGTTTAAAGTTATGGGGTGGAGTTTGGGGATGAGTTTAAAATTTTGAAAAATAAAAAAATTCAAATTTAAATTTTCAAAATAAAAATGGGTATTTCGGTCATTTTCTTTATTGTGTGCTTGTTTGGTTACAAAAACTATAAAAATGGTTATTTGAGAAAATTTTTCTATTTAAAATTACATGCATTCTTAAACGGAAAACTTAAATATCTTCTTGCTTTCATTTTTGCATATTTCCATATTTATTCCTTTGGCATTCCAAACCTAAAAAGTCATAAAAAAATTAAATGGTCCATTAATTTCCTTTTTTATTTTCTTTCATAATCTTTTTCTTCTTTATTCTTTATATTTGGTCCGACTAAACCTTGGAAAGTATTTCAGGATCCATGAGAGATCAAGGCCAGAATCAAACACATGATTAAACCCAAGAGAATGTGATGGCTCAACTTTTAGTGACCATGCAAGCCATGAATGATCGGCTCGACCAATCGGAGAAAGGAGTAAACAACAACTACCATCCGGTAGGTGATGACTCCGACCATGAAGTGCAAAGCTCGGAAAGAGATCACAAGCACCAATATGAGGAAGATAACCCATGGCAAGGAGGTCCTCCCGACCTGGCCTCAAGCTTACTCTACCAACCTTTGTGGACAAGGTCAATCGAGATGCCTACATAGATTAGGAGAGAATAATAGATTAGGAGAGAAGAGTGGAGTATATATTTAACAGCTACTTGTATCCCGAGCTAAGGAAAGTCTTTAGCTTCTGCTCAATTAACTAACAATGCTTTGGAATGGTGAGTAGGAAATTTGATGATGCTTGATGAACCAGATGTTTTACTACTTAGCTAGAGATGAGAATCCGGTTTAGGTTAAGGTATATCTCTACCTTTTACTACTGAGACTTGAAAAAAGCGTTACATGAACTTCACTCAATGAACTAAGTCAGTGGAGGGATATTTTGAGGATTTTCAGACCCTCAAGAACTGACTTTATTCTCATGAATCAGAAGAGACCTTGATGGTCCATTTCGTAGACGGTTTGGAAGACCGTATTGTAAAAAAAGGTTGAAGACAACAATATGGAAATTTTCATGATTTTTTGCATTTTGCCATTCATTCTGAGAAGCATATTAAGCAGAAGACAACTTTGACCAGTAGGAATAAGGACAACTAGAACCAACCCGCCCAAAGGAGCTTTGACAAAGGCAAGTCCATTGAGGACAACCAGTTCAAAAGAATGCACCAGAATGGTTTAAGTGCCAGAAAACCAGAGGCAGGTAAGGCTCCAAATCAGATAGCTCATGGCATTAAATTTTTCAAATGTCAGGGAAAATGAAACTATGCTAGAGAGTGTCCAAATCAACGAGTGATGATAGTGAAATTTCTAATGGATAATGTGAGTCTCAAGACGAGGTAGAAGAGGAACCAATTGGATCAGAAGAAGGTATTACCGACTAACCTAAGACTGGATCTCTTGGTGACAAGAGGGCCCTTTATGCACTCTTGGACCCCGAAACAGTCGAAAGAGAAAACATTTTCGATACTAGGTGCACCATTGAGAGCAAGGTATGTAATCTAAATATAGATAGATGATCTTTGTACTAATGTGGCCAACAAGTATCTTGTTGATTTGCTAGATCCAAATAAGAATCAACACCCTAGTCCATATCGGCTCAACTAGCTTAATGATGAAACCAAGCTGAAGATAGTCGGACAAATTGTTGTTTTTCAGAATAGGAAATTACATTGACCAAGTGAAGTGTGATATGGTGCCTATTCAAGCTGGTCATTTGATTTTAGGAATACAGTGGTAAGGATGCCATCAATCATGGCCGCACTAAGTATATAGCTTCATCAACAACAACCGGAAGCACAACGTAGTTCCCTTTACCTAAACAAATGTTGTTTCTACTAATGATCTTCAAAAAAAATTCTTTTCAGGTTCACAACATAAGGATCTGAAAAACAAATTCCAAGACCTTATGGATAAGCATAAGGATGTATTTCCCAAGGACATACCATCTGGACTCCCACCCATAAAGGACATGAGCATCAAACTGACCTCGTGCCAGAAGCACTCTCTAAAACTGGAAAGCTTACCAAGTCAATTCAGAAGAGGGAAATGAACTAGACAGGATATTTCAGGAGCTCATTATGTAAGGTTCTATCCGAGAGATCCTAATTACATGTGTTGTGTCATTTTTGTTGGTACATAAGAAGGAATGGTACTTTTTGAATGTGTGTGGATTGTCGAGCCATCAACAACATTACCATCCAGTACATGCGGCCCTTACCGTGGGTGGATGAAATTAATGGGGGCCACTATATTCTCAAATATAGACCTCAAGAGTGATTGTCACCAAGTGCGCATGAAATAAGGAGACGGGTGGAAGACTGCCTTCAAAACCAAAAGATTTATGTTAGGGCTTGTGATGCTATTCGGTATCACCAATGCACCGAGCACTTTCATGAGGCTCATGAACCACATTCTAATAGCCTACATATATAAGTTTTTGGTGGTATATTTCAATGATATACTGATTTCTAGTCGATGCCTAGCCAACCATATCAATCATCTATAACAAGCACTAGAAACCCTTAGGCTAGAAGGTCTTTATGCCAACCTTAAGATATGTAATGTTTGCAATGATCAGTTGGTTTTTAGGTTTTTTTGTGAGTACACAAGGACTGAAGGTTAATGAGAAGATCAAGGCCATCAACGACTGGCCTAAATCAAAATCGGCAATGTCCAAAATTTTCATAGTCTAGCCAGTTTTACGGACGGTTTGTGAAGGATTTCAGCACCATAGGATCACTAACGACCTCGATAAGCAAGAAGAACAACACCTTTTCATGAGGAAAAACTCAAGAAAAGGCTCTCAATAAGCTTAAAGATAGTCTTACACATGCACCACTTCTTAACTTCCTGTTTTTGATAAAACCTTAGAGATTAAATCTGATGCATCAGTTTTGAGAATAGGGGCTGTACTAACACAAGGAGGTAGACACGTGGCCTATTTCAGTGAGAAAATCAGTGAAGTAACACTCAACTACCCGACTTATGACAAGGAAGTCTACGCGTTAGTAAGATCTCTTGAAAATTGGCAACAATATCTACTGCCCAAGAGTTTGTTGTTCATAGATATCATGAGACACTCAAGAAGATGCATGCTAGCTGGTAGGATTTTATGGAGACATTTCCATATGTGATCAAATATAAGAAGGGGAAAGACAATGTGGTAGTTGCTGTACTTTCAAGGAGTACACTCTCATCTCAACAATGGAAGCTGAAATCGTGGGGTTTGAACGTCTTAAAGATTCATATGCAATGACTATGATTAAAAGAACTTTTCACGACCACATCTAAAGGATATTATGGTCCATTCTAACAACATAATGGATTCTTGTTTAAGAAGAAGCGGCTATGCATCCTACAAGGTCACACGGTGGAGATTTGATGGGGCACTTTGTTCGAGACAAGCCTAAGTGTGCTATCTGACCACTTATTTTGGCCTCACATTAGAAGATATCTAGAAAGGTTATGCGCTAAATGCACCATAAGGAAAAATTCAAGTTACATCCAAATGCTTTATATATGCATTTGCCTATTCCTAATGCACCATGGGTGGACATTTCTGTGAATTTTTTATGAGATTTCCCAAGTTAAACCACAATGATTCCATCTCTGTAATTTTCGACATGTTCTCTAAGATGACCCATTTCATTCCATGTGATAAGACCAATGATGCTAATCTAACGTCTGACATATTCTTCAAGGAAATGGTATGTCTTCATGGTAAACCAAAAACCATTGTCTCATACCGTAACACCAAGTTCTTGATTCACTTATGAAGACATTGTGGAAGAAGCTAACCAAGATTCTCTCCTCGACCACTTGCCATCCTTCCAAACCGAGGTAGTAAATTGTACTCTCTCTCGGATGTTTAAAGCCATGGTTGGTAAAGACATAAATAATTGGTTATATAGCTTACCTTTCATAGAGTTTTCTTATAGTCATGGCAAACAGTCAGCTACTAAGGATTCTAGGTTTTGAAGTTGTGTATGGCTTTAACCCGGATACTCCTTTAGACTTTATTTAGCTCCTATAAGTTGTGTAAATTAGTAAAGAAGGTTCCCTAAATACTGAGTTATTCAAGAAATTACACCACAAGTCAAATATAACCTAAAAAAAAAGGTTGAAAATAACATGGAGAAAGCTAACAAAGGAAGGAATGAAGTTGTCTTGGAACCAGAAGAGTAGGTGTGGCTGCACATGCGACTACATAGGTTCTCAAAATAGAGGAAATCGAATCTAGCATCTAGAGGGGTGTTTCATTCCAAATTCTAAAAAAGATCAATAACAACGCCTACAAACTAGAACTTCCAGGTGAATTCAGTATTTCCACAATGTTCAGTGTTTCTAATCTAAGTCATTTCCATGCAGATAATAAGGTGATGAGGTTAGGAGGTCAGAACCTTCTTAAGTGGGTGGAAATGATGAGGTCATAGAAACTTAGATTCCACTCGTTTGGTGATATCCGACCACCCGGTCCAGAACCATGATCTTAAGAGAAGGACTCACACAAGATGTACAAACACTCCTAGTCTAATTGGAGGAACCGTCCAAACCAAAGAGAACCCTTGCCAACAATGTGATACGCAACGGTCCAAGCATTTCTTCGAACAAAAACCAAAAAAATGATCAATTTACCATATTTACCTACTCCCCCACTTAAGTGAAATGGTGAACTTTCAGTTGAGCCAAAACGCTATACTTCACCAAGTCAAGGTTCTTCATTTAGCACATGTGATTAAAGAAAGGTAAGGAAACATTTGGGATTACCTTGATTTGTCTGACTAACAAGGTTCCTCTTATGTTTATTTTGTTAAAGTTTAATCAAATAAACATGCACATGTTTAGCCTTGATTTAGGTCCCAAATTTTGAGTCTTTTTATTGCAATTTGATTCAAGTCCCCTTAAGAAAAACCGCATAGAACAAAGGGTGGGAACAAGCCGGATACTTGGTATTTCTGGTATATTTAATAGTCGGGTTGACTTGTACTAGTAGTAAAAAAATTTACTTGTACTTGGCTTGTTAAAACGAGTACTTACTGCCAAATACTTGCTAAAAGTGATAGACTTGCATTGTTTTATTACTTGTTACTAGTAAATTATTTACAAGTTACTTGCCTTATTTTATTACTTGTTACTTGTAAATCACTTGCAAGTTACTTGAAAATTACTTGCAAGTTACTTGAAAATTACTTGCAAGTTACTTGAAAATATTCGTAAATTATCTACTAATTCGTTGGAATTCAAAACTAAATAACTTTGTTATTTATAAATTAATCTCATTGTTTTTCTTATATTTTAGTCAATTCGAGAAACATAATATATAAGCAAGAAAAAATCTAAGATACTTATATAAATATATCAAATGTTGTAGATTCACTTATGAAAATGGAAATATAAACAAGTGATTTTACTATGAGTTAAGAAAATGTATCTTTCTTCATTTACAAAAACAAGCAACAAGCCAAATAACGCCAAGTAGTTACTTTTTTTAATATTTGATACTTCCTTGTACTTGCGAGTAATTTAAATAGATTACTTGATACTCGAGTTGGTCAAAGAAAATACTCGACTTTACGAATCAAGTATCGACCAAGTAACGAGTAATTGTGCCCAGTCCTAGATTGGATGACTATATAAGTCCCCTTTTAGCGGTCTTGTATTTTTACCAAGAAATCAACAAAGAATAACATTTTTCCTTAGCAAAGAAACAAATCTTTGAGTGTTTGCGAGAAGCAATCTTTGAGAGCAATCCGACTTACTAAAGTTCCCTTTCATAGAAACTTTTGGCTTCCTTGTTTCATCCTTCATTGCATCCATCCATCGACCACGCTGAGAGTGCCACACGGACATCAAGTTTGGTTCGACCAACATTCACTTTGTTAATCGCTTGATCAGATTGAGAGTGCTACACGGCCAGCAAGTTTGGTTGCAGAAACATTCACTTATATCATCTCTTGATAAGACTGAGGGTGCCACACGACCAGCAATCTTGATTACATCCTCATCGTTCATCACTCATTGGCCTTCGGCCCTCGCTCCAACCACTGGCCTACCACATCTTCTCTCAATCACTAGCCATCCTTGTCTCGACCATCCAACCATATTCACTACCATTTTATGATATTCATCCTCTTTGATCTCTTTGTCCATCTATCCTTATTAATTCATTCATATTTCCATTATATCAGGTTTGACAGGTTGCTATCCGATCATCTTCGACCTTACCACCCTCCGGTTGATCAGATTCCAAACTCTGTCGATCCTATGGTCGAACGAGCTTCCATGCCTACATCACTTCCTTAAAGGAAGCCAAAGTTTCTATCATACAGCAACATAACACAAATATATATATATATATATATATATATATATATATATATATATATATATATATATAAGAGATCACTCCTGTAAAAACCCTAAACATATGGATTAATGAGCTTGTGTATGGCAATATCTTAGGCTTGTTTTGTGTGGTCTAATACTCTCCTGCAAACTAAGTATCGGGTGAAAACCAACATGCGAAGTTTGAAGACGGCTGTGAGAGTAGTAGGCATGGGCAATTGGGTACCCGTTCAGGTATGGTTCGGTCTTTCGGGTTTTCAAATTAGGACTCATTAGGGTATTACAAAATTTTGGGTTGGGTTCGAGTTGGGTCCTCCCGGGTCCGGGTGGGTTCGGTTCTTATGATTAGGAACATGAAAATAACTAAATAACCAATGTATCTTAAACGGGTTTGAACATTTGTATCCAAAGTAACCATATTACCTGATTTGGTTCGGCCATTTTGTATCCAAACCGCTAAAAATTACAACAAAAAAAAAACAACAATACTCATTTAACACGGTTTGTTTGAGTTTTCCTATCCAAACGATCTTATTTTATCCAAAAATACACAAAAATTTTAAAAATAACTAATACATTTAATTAATATTTTGAATTTTAATTATTCAACTAATTACAATTACAACTGTAACTAATATTTTAAGATACATATTAACATTTCGATTATATCTTCGGATACTCACTCGGTTCTCGATTCGGTTCGGGTTCGGTACCGGTTGTTCGGATATAGCAATTGAAGACCCATTCGGTCATTTACCCTAGGTCTGATCGGGTTCGAGACTCTGATTTTCAGGTCGGCTTCGGGTCGGTTATTCGGATTTGTATATTTTTTCCAGCCCTAGAGAGAAGTATGAATAGGGAGATACCAGATGGACTCTATTTAGCTCACAAAATAAACGTTAGAGTGAGAACATCTCAACGTCCTTTTGACGTCTCACAACAAGTCGGATGTTTATCTTTTACCTTTTTCAAGAATAATGTAGCAAGGTATATTCCTTACGTCTTTCAAGATAATTTATTTCATATAACATGGTAAGTTAACCCTATATAATAATAAGAACATACACTACGCATTGTGTTATTTCGAATGACTGGAGCAAATGGCCTCCCTGAATGAAAGAAAATGGCACCATGAATTTAAAATTCAACTCTAGTGCAACTATATATATATATATATATATTAAATATATATATATATATATATATTGGTCTAAGAGCTCAATATGTAAACATATCATAAAATTAGTCGAATTCATCTTATTGTTTCATATATTTTCTCCAGATATGTATAAATATAATATTGAGTATTCATACATATTGTGAGGAAAATGTTTATAGCAAACTAATTAAAAAATAATATATACAAAATAGAATATTGTAATCTTATATTATAATATAAACTATTAATAAACTTAGTTAAGTATGAGCTATGCTAGGGTAAAATAATAAGGGCTTTTCTTGATGCTAAGGAAACAACAAGTAAAGCAATAAATTCAGAAGAATGGATCAAAGATAATGTTTTATTGATCGATAGAGTAGGGGTATGATAATATCTACATTACACGAAATCATTCTTTTAGTTGTGATGCCCACTTTGGAAGCGGAAGCAGGATCAGAAGCGTCTGGAATCGCTAGAAATCATGATGGAATCTCTAGGAATCGTGTTGGAATCACGATTATAGAAAATTTGAATATGGAAGCACGGGGAAAGCTTTGATTCTGGTTTGGAAGCGCATGATTGAATGAGTCAAATTCGTTCAAAGGTATAAAGCACTTGACAAATACTCACACTCGTTATTTATTGAGATGTACTCCCTCCGTTTCATACAGAAAGATTTTTTTTGGTGTTTTCACACATAATAAGAAAACATATTAAATCAATATAATAACTATATCTTTTTATATAATTTTCAAAAAAAAAATAACTAATAATAACTCAATAAAATCTATTAGTTTTTTTTAAATTTACAATATTTTCATAGAAAAGCAAAAAAGAAACAAAATCTTTGTGAAACAATTGTTTTTCCAACATTTTATCGCTTCTGAAAATTTAATAAAATACTGATTCCGCGTTTTCAAAAGCTTATGCTTCTATGTACTCGCTTCCAATTCCATGAAACATAGATCACAGTTTTTCCTAGTTTTGAACATGGTATAAGTCTGATTTTAGAGTTTATATTATATATATCGAGTTGTTTTTAGAGACTTTCTAGCTTCATGTACATTCTCGAGTATTTTGGAGATTATAAAGCCATTTGGAACATCAAAAGAAATGAAGCTGAAAAGAAAATGTCGAAGTCAAATTTAGGAGTGAGTGTCGACAGCACTCATATTGGTGTCGGTCGACAGCCGTACTGATCAAGCAAATCTAACTCGAATTAATGAGGTTTCAAGTTATTGCAATTTGGCCTAGAAGTTTTTCTTTTTTACAAAAAAACCCTAATTTGTGCTTTACTCTATATTAGTTATTTCTATGTTATTATTTTGACGACCTTTTTACAGTATGCTAGATTTGGAGAGAAAATCAGAACTCCTTCAAATTCTTCTTTTAACTTCGTTTTTAATATTTAATCTATGCAATTTATTTAGTCCTTCATTATGTTTTCATTGATCATTTTGTTAGATTTAGAGATTTTCTAAGATATATGGGGAAATTGTTAATTGATACAAGTGCCAGGGTTGTATGATTTAATTTTTCATCAGGATTGTTATTTATGCTAGTTTCTGGAGTAATTAACTAAAACTTTGATCATATGCTAGTTGGTAGACACGACAGTGTGACCGATTATCTGAACTGAATCATGATGAGCTAAATACTTTATTCACAACGACTTCTCGTCTAGAAAATTAGTGAACAAATTGAATTTGGAATTAAAGCTTGTATGAAATTTTAGAATTCGCAACGAGAGTTGGTGTTATAGGATTAAGACATTGATAGTTTCTGAAGCGAAAGCTGATTAACTTACAATTGTGATTTGATTTCTAGATCGCTCGTAATAAACCTTTAGCATCTATTGATTGCAGTTTTGAATTGCCTGATTGATTTTCCTAGATCTAGTGTTTTCTCAACTATTTTCAATTGTTTTATTTACTACTTTATTACTCTACTAGAGGTTTACCCCGCGCTTCACGCGGTGATTTTTACTTTTTAATTGTTTAAATTGATATTTCTTTTTAGCTTAAAATTTTAATTATACGATTTTGTGAATCACAATTTCTGTGAGATTTTTGAGTATATAGGATATAAGAATATTAAGAACAAAATTGTTACCTTTAATTAAATTACATAATGTCATAACTATAGTTTAATAAGATATTGTTTTATTTATGTAAATTACATAATTATATTAATATTATGTCTTTTTTGGTTTATTGTGTATTGTGTCACTCGTCCATATATTTTGTAATTATTTACATGAATTTATATTGTTGCATTGAGATTATGCTAGTTTTAATATGCATCATTTGTTTGTTTTTAATTTACATAATTAATTGGATATTAATTAAATTATAAATATTAAAATTTCAGATTTTTACAATATTAGTAGGCGGTGTATTTTTTTTTTGATGTTGTTGTGGTGCCTGACATTGTTACGATGTCATACAATTGTTACTTTTGTATTCATATATATTTTTAAATAGCATGATATTCTAGTTACTCTAACCTCATGGAATCGACTCTTAATATGTTTTCAGCATTTGTCCGCTTTAGTTTTATTTTCCATGCAAGCGTGTCCAAGTATATTTTACTGATCTTGAACCTCTTTTTTTTCATAACATCATTTTGATCTATAGGTAAATGTCATTGTGTTACAAACTTTTCGTTGTTATGTGGAAATGTTATAGTCATATATTTGTGCTGTTTTTTTGAAAAATTAATTATATTCATCGAACGTATTGTAAATTGCCGCTTGAGAGATATATTGTCAATGTGTTGTTATATATATGCAACAATTCTAATGGATAGACTGTTGATGGTATATATGTTGATTGACATTTCAGTCTTGTGCAGTATTTGTTAATAATGTTATATTTGATAATGCTACAAATAATTATTCAAGAAAATTGTGTACTTAAATTTTTTAAGGTGTCTTTCAAAATGCAAGAAACGGTGTTGTGATGTCATTTTTCTTTCTTTATTCGTGTTTGCCAATGCTTTAATGATGGTAATAGATATGCTATTTTTATTATTTCATTTATTAGATATTGTTACTTTTTAATAAATCTTTTGATTATGTATTATATGTTCGATGGTCAAAAAAAAAACAAACAATAGTGCAAATGAACATTTTAGTTTTTTAATTTTTTAATTTTTTAATTTTTATTTGTTAATTTTGAAATCTAAGTTTTTTAGATTCACTAAATTATTATATATTTTTAAAAACTATAAGTGTTAATATTTTGATGGGTTAAAAATGAAATATTGATTAAAACATATTTATGGATTATATATGTTTGCTAATAGTTAGTTTAAATGTTAAAATGAAAAATTTACAACAATTAATTAAATTTTAAAAAATAGAATTATGTTTAAAATTTTATGGCTGAAAAATTAAATATTGATGAACATAGATTTATGGGTTATTTTATATTTTGTAATTGATTTGGCTTAAATGCTAAATAAATGAAAACTTTAAGACAATTAGTTAAAATTTAAAAAATTATGCTTATGTGTCCAATTTTTAGATAACCTCTTGAGGATGTGGCTTAAGGAGAAGAAACTTTGTTCTCCTTTATATATATAGATATTGCTTGCCTAAAGTAATATGAAGTCATAAGTTTTATTGAGTGATCATAGTTTCTTTGAATTTGATTCTTAAGTACCCCACCTGATTTCTGAAATTGTTGAGTTGCTCTTAGGGTAAAATGTATTTGTTTGAAACTCTAGTTCTAGTTGCATGCTTCTATAGTCAAAAGTAAATAGTAGTCGATCCTCCTCTTCTATGTTTTAGGAGTTATTTTATAGGTCCATATAGTCAAAATCTAAGTTAGATCCTTCTATATCTTGAAATATGAAAAGATAAACCTTGGTAGAAGTTTTCTTTTTTACCCGGAGGCATGAGAAAATATGGCCTAGAGGCCGGAAAACGTTGAAGCAGAAGAAGAAGGTCGGCGCCTTTCTTTAAGCATGATAAAGGATTTTACTTTATCCTAATCAAAGTAGTATATATGAGTGTCAATCCAATCCTAAGTGATCATGATGCAATGAGAATACAAGTATAAACTTAATCTAAGTGCAATCAGTTTAGATGTGTGGGATGAAGTAACGAAAGAACACATGTGTGAAAACTAGAATTATAAATCAATTGGGAGACAAAGAACTCATGGGTAAGGGTTTTGACTTTGGGTGATTAAGACCTAAAATATATGGTTAACATTATAATCAATCCGGTTCTACTAGTCTAGACGCACCATTAAGATAAAAGTTCACTTGCTTTCAATCACTAAACATCAAATGTCTTTGTTCTAGTTAAATCAAGCAATCATTAAGAACGGGTCTATTAACTATCTAAACTTCCCTAACATCAATTGTCATTGGTTAAGCAAGTAAAGAGAATTATCGCTTTGGTTCAGACATTTCATCGAACACCTTTCGGGTACAAACTGCCTAAGGATCTAGATTAAAGTGATCAAGTCTAATCTAGCATTAGAGACAAGCGATAATCATAGAACATGAATGATCTAACACTAAACTTTCTAACCTATTACCTAATCACCCTAGATCACCCTAACCCATGAATCCTAAAGATGACTACTCACTAGCGAACATGATGAACTCAAAACCATAGATGAATCAGAGTTAATCATTTCTAATGAACAAGACTAATCAATGAATCAAAAATAAGAATATCAAAAAGGATTCAAGATTCAATCTTCTTCACCAAGAGTAGTCTATGTCTCAGATAAAAACCAGTATATCCCCTAAAAACTAGGTTTAAAGAGTATATGTAGTAGTTTGAAAACAGTCGGGTCAACCCAACAAGCCTGGGCCAACCCGTGAAAATCACAGCGTCAACATCTGTAGCGACCATGATTGGTCGCTAGGCCATGTCGCTACGGTGCCCGCATGTGAGCCTAGCGACTTGTCTTGGTCGCTATACCTGGTCGCTACGGGTTCCGCATTTCTTCTGTGGGTCTGTAGCGACCACGCCTGGTCGCTACGGCATCCGCATTTCTCTTGTGGGTCTGTAGCGACCACGCCTGGTCACTACGGCATCCGCATTTCTCCTGTGGGTCTGTAGCGACCACTCCTGGTCGCTACACCTCTCTTTTGCTCCAAACTCACCAATAAGCATCTCCACTACCTGATATAGACAAATGTAATGGAATGCAACCTAAATATGCCTAAAAGATATCCTATATGCTCAATATGCATCAAAAGAGATGACCAAAACCAAGCAAATATGTAAGATATCAAAGCAGGAGGATGAGTATGCATGAGTGGTGTCTGGGAAATTAGGCATGTAACCTGGTATCTTATTGGAATCGTATGGTCTATGAGGCATATGGCCTGACCATAAGGTGGACTTGTTGATATGTTTCATAAGCATGATTTCTTCTTGTTTATGAGCAGGAGTTCATGTCCTGCACGAGTAGATGAACTCTTGGAGTGCTACAATGTGAAGAGACCTTATTTTGATTTTCGATGAGACCATAGATCCACCATAGTTAGCAAGGAGGATATTTGTCTTACAATTACATGAAGATGGATGCTTGACCCAGGGGAAGAAGGAAAGATTTGTGGAGGAGTTCTCCATGGTATGTATTCCGACCCCTACTTGTTGTTGAGCCTTTTGTAGATTCTCTTGCCTTTTGGATTCCCTTTCTTTTAGGTGTTATAGTTTCAGTCGATGGGATCCGATTTCAATGTTGAAGGATATCCAATTTTTGAAAATTTTCTCGATCTTTGTACTTTGTCACCTTTCCTTTTATACTAGCGACGTACATCGGTTGAATTGCTTTGATTTTGAGTAGGTGAGATATTTCAGGACCGAGAAGAATATATGCTCCGACCTGGTTTATGCTATGCATATCTTGTTGTTTTTGGCTTCCTCAAAGAGATTGAAGAATGCCCAAGCTTTACTTCTTTCCCATGCTTCCTTTGTGGGAGACCGCTTGAGCCCAGGTGGCTCTTTGAGAGTTCATTCTCTTCTCATTGTCTGACATAGGATAATACTCAGGGATTGACCAGGTGGTTATTCCAGCTCCATTAAATCACTATCATCCTTTAGGTTTTATGGGTATCGGTCCCCATTCCGAGATAAGGGAGAATGAGATCTCCGAGATTCGGAGGAAGTACTCCTTGCCTTTGTTGATGAGCTTACAGATTTTGACCAGGTTGGAACGTACTTCTGATAGAGGGACGGAAAAAAACGCCATTTTCAAGGCTTTTTTGAGGCAGGATCCGAGGAGAGGCACCCGGTTTGATGGACGAGGTTTCTTCATATTTTTGTGTTTCTCCCTCGCAGCCCAGCCCGTTTACTTGGAGAACATTGATCTCCATATATGTGTTGGGTGAGCTCCACATCATACCTTTTGGCATACCCGATATATTATACTCGTACACCTTTGGCCAATAAGAAGAGATTTTATCATTCCCATTCCCGCGAAGGCCAGTCAACAATTGAGGAGTCGTTGAAAGTGGTGAAGGATAGTATTCCCTTTGGTAGATGCTGGAACATGAGGTAGAAGTTTATGAAGATTAGTGGCAGTCAACTTTCCTTTGTTTTGGCGTTGTGTGGGTGAGTTTCCTGAAGTTGGATCGTTGAGCCACTTCCTTTGCTATTTTTGACTAATTTTTTTATAACGATCATAGTTGTTTCATATCCAGTGTCATTCGAGTGGAAAGATTGGTGAATGAGGTGTTACACCTGCCAAGGAGATGGAGATGGGTGACATGCTTGATCTTTTGAGAGGTTCTGCTCCGCAACCATATGTGAGGTAAGTTTCCTTTCCCGAGGATCCATTATCGCCCTATGGATAAAGTTTTCCAGGATATTGACCTCATGAATTTTCAGGGAGTAGGCTGGAGATACATGTACCAGAGAACAAATATACCATGAAGGCATTCCATCCCGTGCATTATACCAAATAAGGACGTTCCTATCTTTTTAGACTTTGATTAGGAGGAATACGGATAGTATGTTAGATCACACTGAATATATTCATTGTCTTTACTAAAGGAATATTCAAGACTCTGGCCATTAACAATCATTCCTTCTTATCAAACACATGATATTAATTTTATTAAGAATTTAATTTTATACAAAAAAAGTTATATTAAGAAGAGAATTTTTCAGAATCCAAAAAATTTAAACCATTAAAGAGAGATTATATATCTTGCAGCATGCGCGATTATGTTACTTATGGAACTTGTCTCTTCATTCTATACCTTCACCAACTGATATCATAACACATCAATAGTATAAGGAATAATCATTTTGTCTCACTGGGCATTTAAGATTAATAAACCATGTATGCGCTGGTATTATCCTCGCCATTGTTTTCTGCGAAAACCTTTTTAGGTTACTTTTAGAAAACCCTCTAAGTTATGATAACAACTGAAGACATTTAATGCACAACAAAAGAAGCCGTTTTATGTTTGAAAGTAATCAGTTCCAAGTTGATTAGACACGTGAGCTATAGAAGGACTCAATCAAATTCTGCAAACGTTTGGCGAATGAGTGATTAAAAGGGGAAAAATATTTGAAGTGGCCCATACAGGTTTCGAACCTGTGACCTTCGCGTTATTAGCACGACGCTCTAACCAACTGAGTGTGAAATGGTACCGTTTCTAGGAGAATGAAGGGAATGCTATATTCTCCAAGTTCACTCATGATTAACCAGGACGGTTCACGGCCAAAATGAACACAACAGATAACCTAGTTCTGTGACAAAATGAAGTTGTGTTATAGTTATTGTCTAGGTTTACACCAAAACCCGGGTGATTCAAGACATCATGTTCACTACTTGTCCGAGTAAATCCGAAAACTATTAACAATGACTAGTTCAAAGCTGAACAATGCTACCAACTCATCATGCAGTGGGTTTTTCATTTGTACTCTCAAAAATCATTAGTTGAGTCTTTGTCGAGTCTTGTCAAAGAGGTCAAGTCTATCGAGTCGTCTAGTTAGAGTCATTTCTATTCATGTGGGGGATTGTTGGAACTATTTTTTGAACATTATGAATAGTGTATTCATATGTCAAAAAATATTTTTATTTGAATGAGAAATGGAGGTCCAATGTGTCTGATTTGATAAACTTGTACAAAGTAGCAAATATCCATAGAATTAAGCAATGACATGAGCAGTCAAACCAAGTTGATGTTATCAATAAATCAGTTGCGCACCATCAGAGATGAACGGTAAAAAAATTGGTTAAAGTAGACGATGAGTAACTTGATTAACTTACATGTTCCAATTCATTTGTCATCTGTATAATGAAGCCAAGAAGACTAAGAAAATGAATGAGTTTAACAATTTTGAAATTTGTAAAAGGGAAGACAAGACAAGTAAAACTCAAGACTTTCTATAGAGAACAGAAAGACCAATTAGCCATCAAACAGTTAATTCTACTTAAAAAAAGAGGTAGATATTTCTCCTAATCTTACACAAGAATGCAGAGAAAACTAAAAAAAAAAGATTGTCAGCTTCCTCAAGGTCATCACGCAGATCATTATCACTTGTCAAAACAACCCCAAAGTCTGTTTATATGCAAAAGATTCGTTTTTTCAATATTCATGTTACTACTATACTCTAAAATATTACACCTTCCTCAAGATCATCAAGAAGATCATCATCAATATCAGTTTTTAAAACCAACCCGAACTGTTTAAGTAAAGATCGATCTCTTGCATGACAGGAACCGCCACAGAGAGTTAACAGTTCTTTCACGTCAGAAAAGAGATGTTTGAACTTACGGTTTAATCTTGCTTCTTCTTCCACCTTCATTACCGCAAGCCTCGCCTCTTGTCTGATTTTCATCCTTGCTTCGATCCCGGCTTTCTCTTGAAGCTGCTTCCTCTGTAAAAAAAAATTCTCTCTTCGTATCTTAATCAAAATCTCAGACTTGTTACTACTCAACTTGACAATTATATCTGCAAACCTAATCTTTATCGCTGCCGCACAAACAGATTTTGAGGAGGAAGAAGACAATAACAGCAAATCCCGACCCAAACTTGTTGATGTCGACTTTGCTAAGCCCTAGTTTCCGATTTCAAAGAGTGAGAGAACGAAATCGATACAAGATTAATGAATAAAGAAGAAGAATTCAATCTCAAAACCCTAAATCTCTGGATTTGTTTTTGCTTACGAGAGAGAAGAAGAGTGTTTTGTAAAATATATTTCTTTAGGAAGCTAGTGTTTTTATATAGGAGACTGATATTTCTTTTTCCCGTTCTTTGTAAAATTCGATAGTTGTTTTAAAATAGGTATATATATTTCCTTTTTTTGAAGACCAGATCATTTATTAATTACTACTAGTTATGACCTTTTTCTAAAATCCAGCCGCTAACTTATATCATTTTTTCTAATATTTAAGTGTTAATTAAATTTAGTTGTTTCCTTTTTATTTTTCTTTTTTAATTCCCAGTCAAAAATAGAATTTTCGATCATTTATTAGTGTATTGCTTATTTCTTTTTTCCTAAAATCTACAAAAATCTAACTGTTAATAAGTAATTGTTTTCATTTTCTAATATTCGACAGTTGATTTTTTTTTCTTAAATTTTTTTTCCGTTTCTTTTATGTTTCTAAAATGGTAAAACCCAATCAAATAAATGACAATAAATCATATAATATTAGCATCTAATAAAGAAAAAAAATCTTTTTGACCAATTTAAAAGTAAATCTTAATATAAAAATCAAGCATCATCCCTATTAGCGCAAGTTCATTATGATGATCTAAGCCCATATATTTAAGCTTTGTGCTTACAATAAAGTATAAATATGTCTCTTGTACGAACTTTTAAATTTGTTAAGCAACAAAAAAAAACTTTCAGTGTCTTCTTTTTAAATAAAGGACATGGAAAAGAAATTATTTCTTTCACACTATTATGAATATCAATCTTGAGTCATATTTATTTTGGTGACAACTTTATTTTATTCTTCTCATTTACTTTCTTGTATATAAATAAAGATCTGTGAGTTATTTCATTTTACATTTCATTATCTATCTTGTTAAGCTCATTTGAGCACAAATAAGCTTTCTTCTCATTAGCTCACCACAATAAAGAATTCTTCAGGTCAAAGAAGACAACCATATTTTGGGGAAAAGAGTTTAAGTTCTGTTTTGGGCCATTGTTTGGAAACTCTTAAGCAATGATTATAGAATAAACAACAGTTATGACGTTTTCCTAAAATCCAGCCGCTAACTTATTTCATTTTCTCTAATATTTAAGTGTTAATTCAATTTAGTTGTTTCCTTTTTCTTTTTCTTTTTTTAATTCCCCGGTCAGAAATATAATTTCTGATCATTTATCAGTGTATTGCTTATTTATTTTTTTCCTAAAATCTACAAAAATCTAACCGTTAATAAGTATTTATTTTCATTTTCTAATATTTGATAGTTGCTTTTTTTTGCTTAAACAGTTGTTTTTGTTTCGTTTATGTTCTTTTTATTTCTTTTTATTTTCTAAAACGGTAAAACCCAATCAAATAAACGACAATAAATCATATAATATTAGCATCTAATAAATAAATAAAAAATCTTTTTGGCCAATTTAAAAGTCAATCTTAACATCAAAATCAAACATCATCCCTATTAGTGCAAGTTCATTATAATGTTCTAAGCCCATATATTTAAGCTTTATGCATACAACACAGTATAAATATGGCTTTTGTACGAACTTTCAATTTTGTTAAGCAACAAAAGAAAAAAAAAAACTTTCAGTTTCTTCTATTTAAACCTCGGACATGGAAAAGCAATTCTTTCTTTCACACTATTATGAATATCAATCTTGAGTCATATTTATTTTGGTGACAACTTTATTTTATTCTTCTCATTTACTTTCTTGTATATAAGTAAAGCTCTGTGAGTTATTTCATTTCATATTTCATTATCTTTTTTTTTTTGTCAAGTAAGCTTTCTTCTCATTAGCTCACAATCTCATGGTAAAGAATTCTTCAGGTCAAAGAAGCGAATCATATTTTGGGGAAAAGAGTTTAAGTTCTGTTTTGGGCCATCGTTTGGAAACTCTTAAGCAATGATTATAGAATAAACAACTCTATATCAAGATCTAGTCGTTTTTCTTTGAAGGTTATGATAGACTTAAAGTTACAGAACAGTTTTTTGGATATGAAAGTAACGGCTTGACCGACCTAGTGATGAATAATCACCAGTACCTCTACGACGTTCTGCGCCTCATGATGCACATGCAGAAGTATAGGCTTGCATATCTGAACATATACACAAGTAATGTTTTTCTGATGTATATAAACATTGACTATTTATGTTGATACCTCTGATCTTTGTAGGTCGATGAAAAGAGTAGCTTGGATCTTTTACTTGACAAGATCAATCAGCTATAGGCGTAGTGCCTTGTTACTGTTGTTTGATGTGAAGTAAATATGCGTGGACATTCCAAGCTTGGTCAATCCTCCTAGAGAATCTGAAAATCTAAGCACAATAAAACCAACATCTCAGCTGAAGAAGAAGGATCAATGAATGGATTTAAGGAGTTTGAAAGCAGCCAAAACATAGAGAAGTAAAACTATTATTGGTATTACCATCTCTGTACTTAGAACAGAGGAATCAAGAGGTTGAAAACCAATCCGCAATGGTAATCAAAAGCAATACTTTAAAAGCATAATGAAGCCAAGAAGACAGAACAAACAACGTTGAGAAAGAATCTATGAATGGAACTAACAGAGCAGTCAAAAAGAAGAGAAGAGTGTTTATTAGTCGGAAATCTATATTAGTATTTTATTTTTTCTTTTCGTAGTGACTTTAGAAAAAATGAAATAGCATCGATTTATATTTTATTCAGAATTTCATTTATTATTTTCTTTTTTAATTTTTAAAATAAATTTATTCCCTTTAAAATAATTTCTATTTAGATATTTTCGTATGTATATGTAAATATATAATTTTTTTATGTTAAGCAAAATAGATTTTTATAAAAATTATTATACATGTTTTTTTATTCATATTACTTGCTATTACATTTTTATAAATATTTTTTTTATATATTTTTTAACTATCATTTTTTTAATAACATGAGAGATTAATGGAAAATTGCTTAAACTACTAAATTCTTAGTACCAATTTTCATATTTATCTTAACTACATTTACTTTTAGTTTTTAAAAGGTAAATGGACACTTATAATCATGTGGTTAACTAATATAAACTTAGGATTTAGATTTGAGGTGGAGTTTTGGAGAGTGAGGTTTAAGGATTTGCAAAGTGATATAAAACTTGTGAGAATTGCAATTTCTCCATGTAATTAAGGTAAAAATGAAAAAGTGTACTAAGAAAGTGCTAGTTTTGACAATTCTCTAGATAGTATAGTGTCTAATTGATAAATATGTATATTAAAGATTCCTCGTATCTTTGTTTTCTTTAGTCGCTAAGAATGTGTATTCATATTAATATTAACTTAAATATTATTAAAAATTTCCACTAAATTATTGGTGAGCATATTTTAAACTTCATATGTTTGTATATATTTATTAACAGTTTTCAAATATCTCTCTTTGAAAACAATCATGTGAGGTCATCTTAAAATTATTATGTTACGTTTATTTCTTCATTAAATATTTTTTAAGAATGAATTTATAACTTTTAACAGTGAATTAGAGTAAAAAATATAAGAGTTTACATTTTATTTTTTATGGGAGATATATTTAATGAAATCTTAACATTTTAATAAATAGTATATATCAAGTTAATTATTTTTAGATATTTTTATTTTTTTATTTTAGTTTAAAAGCTAAATTAACAAAATTAAAAAAGTCTATATATGTATATTTTCACTGTATCTGAAACATGTAAGAATTAAAATATATATATATATATTTCACTCATATTAGATTTGTAAATCCTAATCCTAAACCTTACCCTTCAAAACCCCCTCAAATATAAACATTAAGTCTAAATTAGTCAACCTAATGCTATAAATATATATTTACCAATATAAAACTAAGGATAAATGTCGTTAAGTAAAACATGAAAGTGGTAAAAAAAAGTGGTAGTTTAAGCAATTTATAAAAAAAAAATCAGAAATTACAAAAAGTTCAACGTATAATTTGAAAATTATAAGAAAAATTTATTTTTTTATTTTATAATTTAATTAATAAACTATTTATATTTATATATCTATAAAGCAAGGAAGTAAGGATCTTTTGCCTCTTTAATAAAACCTCCTACTTAGGTATTTTTGAAAATGTTCTTAATGTTCTTCTTTTTCGTATATTTATTTATTTCATCTATTGAAGATCTGAGTATAACTAGTATAATTCATTATGATTTGGTATATCTAGTATAACTCATTAGAACTTGGTATAGCCAATATAACTAGTAAATCTCAGGAAATATCTTACAATATTAAAAGTTGAATAAAGAGCACTATGAGACTGTCCACATCGCCACGAAAAATCAACCAATAATATTTGAGATTTTTGACACGTTATGCCACGTCAATTGGTTTTTTAAAGCCTAAGTTGGGCCTTTCGTCGACCATCCATTGGTTGGCCCAAAAAAGTTCAATTTCTACAAACCCTAACAAGGTTACAGATCTCTCTTCATTTTCGACTTCAATCTCTTCGTTTCTCCATTTCAGTTTTTCGATCAATCATTCCTCTCCTCCACTATTTCATGTAATCAAAGCTCTGATTAATCTCATATATGGATTCTTTTAACCTTCTTCTCTATCTATCTATTTATAGAACGCTTATTTTTTTCTTTTTTCTCGATCAGCGACTAGATTGGTATCTCTGAATCTCTTGTGGGTAGTCTTCCTCTTTGTCACACTTTCTCTCATCCAGCTTTTAAATTTTTTGATCCTTATTCCTCATATACTTGATATGTGTCTGCGACATTACTTACGATTTGTGGGATTAAATTCAGATTAAATTGACTGATGTTGCTTATCCTTTGATCAATGAGAAGGTTTCTGATCAGGTTAGCAACTGAGCTCATAGCAATCTTCAGATTTTGTAATTAATGGTTTGAGATTTTCAGGTGGGTGAAGATTTAGAAGTAGTTACCCACAAAGTTTACTTTTACATTCAGATCATGGTTCACCTACAAGTTTATAAAGTTTCATCCTTTTTTCTATTTGAACCAGAAAGTCTGGAACTTTGGCAAAGTTAAGTGAATCGGATACTTGATCAATGATGCTTACGGTTCAGGGTTAGTCTCATTTGGTTAAACAGATTAGTTGATGCTTTGTTTGATTTTGATAACGTTAGTCTTTGAATTAAGATTTATATGTTTGAAAGTGGTAATGTAACTGTTTACTTGGAGCTTAGAACTCTTTGCATAGCTCATGCTTATATAGTAAACTTTTTGCATACATTTGTCTTTCATGTATAGGGAGGATTTTCATAGGGAATTTTGGGAAAATAGTTCCTAAAACAGCAAGTACAGTTTCAAGTCAAAGAGTGATGGAAAACATCTTCAAATTGTCTCTCATGGGTGTTTTCCTTTAACGAATCCATGTTTTTTCCTTATTTGCAGAGAACTTTTGAACACTTTGCACGGGTAGCCAAGTAGCTTATGTCTCCCTCTTTAACACTCATGGTCTTTTAAATTTTCTGACCCAAGAGTATCTTTGGGGTTTAATATTTTATCCTTCTTTGTGTGTAGGAGAGAAAAGAGTTGGGAACATGGGGAAGCCTCTTTACTTCAAAGGAAGCAGCTTCCATAGAATCATTCCTAGCTTCATGATTCAAGGTGGAGATTTCACACGAGGCGATGGGAGAAGTGGAGAGTCGATCTATGGTGATAAGTTTGCAGATGAGAACTTCAAACTCAAACACACCGGGCAAGGTAACTCTCTAAAGCTACTTCTTAAGGTTAGTAAATAACTCCATACATAAGGCTTACAAGGTTGAGTGTGTAAATGGTTCATTCTCAGGAGTCTTATCAATGGAAAACTCAGGACCAGACTCCAACGGTTCATAGTTCTTCATCACAACCGTCACCACGAATTGGTAAGAAGGCATATGATGATTCTTGGTTGGGATTCTGTTTTCAACGCTATGTGATTATGAGATCTTTAACTATGTTTTGGAAAAAAGTTTGGATGGATATCACGTTGTATTAGGGAAGGTATTGTCAGGCATGGATGTAGTGCACAAGATCGAAGCTCAAGGACAAGGTAGTGGTGAGCCCAAAGGAAAAGTTATCATTTTGGACAGTGGAGAAGTTTCTTCGTAAATTATCTTACATTCACTTTATGAAACTTCAAGATCGAATCATATGTTTTTTTATATCTTTACGAACACACACAACGATCAAGTGTGACATCTTTTAATCCAATGTTTGTAAAACCAGACTGGAAACTGAATCGAAAAAGTTTTATATGATGAATCAATCTGATTTGACCAGATTCAACTAGATTCAACCAAATCTAACGGGGTTCAATTATAGAGAAAAAAAATAGAATTAAATTTAAATATTTGTTTGTTATTTTCGATTAATTTTGTTAAAAGTAATATTTTTATTAATTTTAATAGAATGAAATAAATTTAAGGGAAAATCGCATAAAAAACCTCGAAGGTGGCAACCACTAGCACTTTAAACCTCGACGGTTTATAACTAACACTTTAAACATTCATGTTGTCACATTTATCACATTAAACCTTCAACTTGGCAAAATTATACACTCCGTCATTTTAATTAACGGAGTTGTTAACCCCGTTAACAGACCAATTAACTCTGGTGACAGAGCTAATTAACTCCGATTACACCAAAACGGTGTCGTTTTCGCCCTTACAAAACGGTGTCGTTTTGAATTAAAACATGTGCTCTTCCCCTTTGAAAAAAAGACACCCCGACAAACATAAAAAAGTACAAATCGATTTGGGATTTTAGGGTTCGTCACTTTCAAAGGTGAGGGTGATTGAGAAAGCGATTCGGATTTCCAAAGAAAGATTGAAAGAATTGGGTTCATCAACAGGATCGTGGGTTGATATGAGGTAAGAATATTTCGATTCTATATATTTCGAGATGAGTTTGAGATGATGAGGTGAAGTGGTTGTTTCAGATTTATTGTAATCTTAAGCGAGTTGGGGTATTGATTTTCTTACTTCTTGCTCCAGTTACAGGTTCAAAGAGACTATTAAACTCAATATCCACTACGGTGGATCTGTTGTGAAGATAGATGACACTTACCAATATGTTGGTGAACTCGGGTTTAATCAGAAGATATGGAAGACTTCTGAAATTGGTTGGGAAAATTTCGAAGCCTTCGTGAGAGATGAGAAGATTATTGGACCATTAGCATTGATTTGGTACAAAATTCCACTAGAGGAGATGAAGGATATCAAGTATGTCTTTGACACAACGAATGATGATATGGTTGAGCTACAAGCAGCAGGGAAAGAAAATGGTGAAGTTGATATCTTCTTGGAACATGACTGTTCAACTCATTCGCCCATTAGCACCGGTTATCTAACTACTAACTCCCGTGAAGATGAAAGGGAAAATGTTGAGGGAGATATTGATGGATATGAGAGTGCTAAGGAATTTGTAGATAGGCCGAGAGAAGAAGATGAAGGTGAGCAATCCGAGGATGAACAACCACCAGTTGAGGAAGAAGAAAACTTGAATGCAAATCATAATGATGATGGAGAAGATGTTGTCTTAGACGCAGGAAATGGTGCTAATGACCACATGTTTAAGACTGTTTGTGAGGAAGGCTCTAAGACGGCTGCAGATTTTAAGGCATCCGAAATGAGAGGAGATGAAGAAAATGGAGAAGAAGCAAGGGAAGCATCTGAAAGCGATGAAGAAGATAGGTCTGGGGATGTGAAATATCCTGATACGCCACTAGAGTCAGATGAAGAATGGGATCAGTGGATGTGTAAAGGAAGACGTAGAGGTGAAGCTAAGTTCCATGGGTGTTTGGATAAAGAGCCATACATATGGCTGTTTCAAAAGTTTGATAGTGGATTAGAGTTTAACGATCAGTTGCTTAGATACTCTCTGAACACACAGTATGATATTAAAATGGCAAAGTCTGAAGCGAATAAAATAGCTGCGGTTTGTTGTGCGGAGAAATGTCCTTGGCGAGTATTCTGTTCAGTTGAGGTCCCTCTCAACAAATGGATGGTCAAAGTTTGTCATAACAAGCATAACCATGAGAAAACAAGCCGCGTCTCAATGCTGATACAAGGAGTTATTGCATGACTCTTTAGAGAGGAGCTGAGAAGAAATGTGAACATGCAAGCATCAGAGATTAAGGACATCATAAAAGAAAGGTATAACATTGTGGCACCTATTTCTAAGTGTTACAGAGGAAGACAGATTGCATTAGACTCGATCCTTGAAGCACAATAAATACAATTTGGAAAATTGTGGGATTATGAGGCTGAGCTACGAAGAACGCATTCAGGTATCATCACAGAGTTGAATACCGTAGATGTGAATGGTTTCCCACAATTTGATAGCTTCTACATATGCTTTAAAGAATTTCGTGACACTTGGAAGAGATGTTGTAGACCAGTTATTGGACTAGATGGATGTTTCTTAAAATGGGAATTGACTGGAGATTTATTATCGGCTGTTGGTAGATATGCAGATAATACGATGTATCCTATTGCATGGGCCATTGTTAAAGGAGAAAACAAAGACACTTGGGGCTGGTTTATAAAGAGGTTGAAGGCAGACCTTGGATTGGGGACAGGCGAAACCTACACCATCATTTCCGACAAGCAAAAGGGGCTTGTAATTGCAGTAGGAGCAGAACTGCCGAACGCTGAGCATCGGATGTGTGCACGACATATATATGGGAATTGGAAGAAATCTTTCTCCAGGTCTGAGTACAAGAACTTATTTTGGGGAGTTGCTTACAGCTACAATTTTAGAAAAAGCAAGGGTTGATAACAAAGATTGCACAACTATAAGAAGTTCCTCCACTTTGTATGAGGTTAATGAGTTCAATCATGGCTACACGGTTAGACTTGCATCACATGAATGTGCTTGTAGACGGTGGGATCTAACTGGTAAGTTTATTAATTCTTGTCTTCAACTTCTTTAACTTTTGTTTATTAAATTTAACTTTTGTTTGCTTGATAGGTATACCATGCAAGCATGCGATATGTGTGCTTGATGATAACAGAGATGACCCTATCAAATACGTCTCTGGTTATTATCATTCAAGTGTCATGAAAGAAACATATGCTGAGAATATTAAGCCGGTTAATGGTGAGAAGCTATGGAAAAGGACAGGAAAAACACCAATCCGAATTCCAGACTTCCGGAAACCAAGAGGTAGACCAAAGCTCCGTAACAGAAAAAAAGAGCCCTTTGAGGATTTAAAAAATCCTTGAAAGGTTACAAGACATGGGAGAATATTACGGTGCAGCAACTGTCTACAACTGGACATATCAAAAGTGGTTGTAAGAAGGAAAAAGTCGTAGTGGAAGGTCCAAAAAACAGGAGAGGTCGACCTTGTAAAGGTCCAAGTGAGGTAAGTCATTTTCTTATAAAGTCATACTGCCTTTTTCTATGCTTCTAATGTTGCGTTTTAGGTACCAAAACGGCCAACAAAGCCAAGAAAAAGAAAAACTCCATCAACTGTGAGCAGTTCTCAACCAGTACTGGCTAATGAATCAACCTCCACATATCCCGCAAGTTCTAGTGCACCTGAACCAGTTACCTCAGCAGTTCCAAAGGCAAATAATGCCAGACGTAGACCACCTCTTAAGATAACCAAAAGTGGTCCAATTCCAAGAGGTGTTTGGAGTACTTACATGTCCATACACAAATCGAGTATTCGAGGTGATGAACAAGAGAGCTTATGATACATCAGCTACTCCACCAGAACCACCACAGTAATCATGCAACTGTGTTCTTTAGTATCTTTATGTTATGCTTTTATACTTTGTGGAACTTTGTTACAACAATCTTCTTTTGCAATTTCTAAAACTATGTTAGAACATCCTTTTTAATGTTAATGTTAAGTTTAAGTTGGAAGTATTTCTTTGGTTGACTAAGTTTTAAACACCGAGATACTTCATAAAAGCAACACCAAATGTATCATGATATGAAAGAAACACCAAATGTAGCACAACAAACCAAACATACATAGCCGCAAACAAAACAATCATCCGAGAACAACATAGCCGCAAACAGAAAAAATAAAATCATCTGAGAATAGTGCACAACAAAACAATATCATCCGTGAAAAATAACACCACAAAAAACATTCTACTTCCCCATCAACACTACCACTCCAAGAACCACAACAAACCCGACTGTCGAAGATATCAAAACATTTCGAAACACTCTGCTCCTCTCGCCTAGAATCAACACTTCCAGCTTCAGCGACTCACATTCTTCACGACATTGCTTCAACTCTTCTACTAATGAACTTGGATTTTCCAAATCCCTTTCCCTCTCATGAGCCACTGCTTTAACAGAATCCTTTAAGTACTTAATCTCCTCTTTTTGCCCTCGGATTATATCTCTTGCCTCAAGCAATGCTAGATGTTGCCATCCATGTGGTTTTTCTACATCATACCAACGAAAAAAGTTGCACGATTCATACCTTTGACCACTCTTACGACCCTTACAACTGTAGAACCTCCGACCAGGGTTGTCATCTGTCCAAGCTTGGACAATCCTTGCTAGCCCATTGCAGTTACACAATACCCCCTTTTCATTCTTGTATTCAATTGTTGAGGAGCTTGAACTTGCAGCCATCTGTACAACAAAAGATAGTTCATATCCTCTAAACTCATCTCTCTCATATCAATTAAACATGAAATCTTACCTGGTATTTTTTCGAAATGCAAAATCGCCTTCGACAGTGACGAACCCTAGAATCGACGAACCCTAGAATCGCCTTTGAAAGTGACGAACCCTAAAATCCCAAATCGATTTGTGCTTCTTTTTTTCTGTTTGTCGGGGCGTCTTTTTTTTAAAGGGGAAGAGCACATGTTTTAATTCAAAACGACACCGTTTTGTAAGGGCGAAAACGACACCGTTTTGGTGTAATCGGAGTTAATTAGCTCTGTCACCGGAGTTGATTGGTCTGTTAACGGGGTTAACAACTCTGTTAATTAAAATGACGGAGTGTATAATTTTGCCAAGTTGAAGGTTTAATGTGATAAATGTGCCAACATGAAGGTTTAAAGTGTTATAAACCGTCGAGGTTTAAAGTGCTAGTGGTTGCCACCTTCGAGGTTTTTTATGCGATTTTCCCATAAATTTAATACAAACCAAATGAAATAAAACAGAAAATCAATATTTTGAATTCAAATATAAAATTAATATTTAATTAATGCTTCTGAAATAGTTAAGAGGTATTGCCTATTCCACTTTTTCTCCTAGGCAAACCTATTTTGATAATTAAGGCTTTTTATGTGTGTTCAGTCCAGGTGCTACAAATTGAGAAGAGGTGGAAGAGTGTCAAAGCCAGAAGAAAGGTAACTTCATTTATATATGTGTTCTTAGAAAATCTTGAACCGTTTGTATGGAGTGAACATTAAACCATTTGTATGGAGTGAACATTAGTATCTAAAGAGTTTTTTCGCGCATCTATATAGTGACCGTTCCCACTTTTTTGGTGCAAGATTGCTCTAGGGTTTTCTTTTAGTTCTCGATCACTGTGGATCTCACAAAATTTTAACTATCAATATGTAATGACACCACTCTAACACTAAAAAGGCTGCATAAAAAGTGCATAAATATTATTATTACTAAAACTCTAAGAGTAACTACTTATGACCAGGCCAAGCAATCTGAATACCATCAATAGATCAAGGAAAACAAGAGAGGAGTGGGAAACAAAGATTAAAGAAGTCTGAAGAAGAAGATCGAGAAAAAAATTATGAAAATGCAATATTCAAGTGGTCTACTCATAAGAAGAAAAGGTCGAATTCATGCCCTTTTTTGAAAATGCTTAAATTTTTTTCAAAAAAGGTCAAACTAAATAATTTATTTTCTAAATAATAGATTTACATTTTCAAGTTACTGAAAATCTTAAACTAGATAACTATTTAGTTTTTTCGCATAATTCACACATTATTATACTATAAAATATATCCATCACATGTAAAATATATTCAACTTATATATTGTATTCAAAAGGTCAATTTGAAATTGTTTGGCGAAACAAATATAATTGTAACCAATCAAAATACATAATCCGTGCGAAGCACGGAGAAACACTCTAGTCTAAGTAAAATTCAGTAAAACTAAACTCAGTAAAACCAATATAACAGTATAACTAACTCACGAAGTATAAATCCGTACAACTAAGTAAAACTACGACCAGTGTTACATCTATAAATTTAATTGGAAAATCTGAATTTTGTAATTTTTATTTTTTTGGATTTTTTAATAAAAAATAATTTCAAAAAACAAAAAATAATAAACTCAGACATTTAAGTTTAATTAAAAAAGAAGGGACATAGGTGATTAAGGAGGGTCACAGGAAATTGTTTCTTGAGATGTAGGGATATTTATTTTAATTTTAGTATTACTCTATAATTTTATTAACATTAACATTCTAAAGTCTATATATGTATATTTTCACTGAATCTCAAACATGCAAGATAAATTAAAATATATAAATATGTAACTATATATATTTTTCACTCATATTAGATTTGTAGATTACACTCATGTATGGTTTCTTTTGATATAACATATTTGATTAGTTTTTATGAAAGTTGTGAATGTAAATGACCAAAATATTTTGTGTCAAAACATAAGATAATAACGATAATTAAAATTTTAATTTTACGAATAAATAACTTCGTTAATAAATAAAAATTATAAGTATTTATAAATATTTGAAATTTAAATTAATATAGGTATTTGGAATATTTATTTATTTTAGTTTATCTAGATTTTTTGTTCCAGCTATGTGTGAATCTATATTAACAATCTAATTTTATATAATAATCAGTTTAAAATAGAAATTTATAATCTTGTGGTTAACTAATATAAATTTAGGATTTAGATTTGAGGTAAAATTTTGAAGAGTGAGGCTTAAGGTTTTAATAAATAAATATTTAAAATTTCAAAAAAAAAACTGAAAATAGTTTCAAAAAAAAATTTCTAATTTCAAAAGGAAAATTTGAAGAAAAAAATTAAAAAACACTACAAGAAATCATATACTTAACGACGACTAGAATCGTAGTTAATTCTTCGTAAATGGACTTTTACGACGAAATAACCTCGAAATTCATTTTGTCGTTAATCGTCCGCCGTAAAGAATATTTCCTCGCTAAATGGTCATAAAGTTATGAGGAGACTGTTACTTCGTAAAAATAACATTTATTAATTTGTCGTAAGGTACAACAAACTAACGATGTCTCTTTCCTCGTAAAACAAACGTATGAATTGTCATAAAGTACACGCAAACTTTATGACGACTTTTGTAGTAAATTCGTAGTAAACTTTTACGAGAAACTTACGTATTCTTCCACGTAAATTACTCGAGGTTTACGTTGATATATCATTAAATAAAAGTAAATTTAGCTAAAATTTTACTTTGATTCGTGTTTTTCTATATTAAAAATATAATTAAACTAATAAAAAAAAAATTATAAAAAACTTACATAATATAAAAATCCAAAATATTTTATAAATATTTTAAATTTATAATACAATAAAAGAAGATGAAAAAATTATCTAGGAGTTGTGGAAGTCCGAGAAAAGTCGTGACTCCTTCTCTCCATCTCCTCCTACTCCTATGCGGAGCGTGGCAGTGGAATCCCAAATTCTGCCCGTCTCGCCTGCAACATGCTCTCTATTACAGATTTCCAGCCGCTAAAACGTCTAGAAAACTTTCGAGTAAACCCATTTGAGCTTGTGTCGCTCTCAAATCAGATATATTTGTATGTATATGTAAATATATATATATATATATATATATATATATTTAAGCATATTACTTGCTATTACATTTTTATAAAAATATTTATTATACTTTAACTATCATTTTATTTGAATGACATGATAAATTAATGGAAAAGTGTTTAAACTACTAAATTCTTAGTATCACTTTTCACTTTTCATGTTTATGTTAACCACATTATCTTTAGTTTTATAGAGGTAGATAGAAACCTATAACCCGAAAGTTAATTAATATATAAGTAGTGTTTAGATTAAAGGAATGAATGTTTTGGACAGTAAGGTTTAAGATTTTAATAAATAAATACCTAAAATTTAAAATAAAATTTTGAAAAATAGTTTCAAACGGAATTTTTTTAATTTCAAAAGGAAAATTTGAAGAAAACAATTAAAAAAATTGGGACAGTTTCATGTTTACCACATTGTTTGTACCATGCATTATTCATGTTTACCTTCGTTAAAATTGTATTTTCATAAATATATGATCCGCTAAAGATGCAAAAGACAATTATACCCTTTTATATATACAAATATAAATAATTATTTAAATAAATTAAAAGAATAAAATAAGAAAACAATTTGTTTACAATTTTGAATTATATTTTTTTCAAATTTAAAATTTTTAATATATTTTTTTCAAATTTAAAATTTTTAATATATTTTTTGAACATTTTCAAATTTTTATTTATTTTCAAATTTTACTTTTGAAGTTTGAAAATTCTCTTTGAAACTATTTTACCTAGAGGCATGAGAAAATATGACATATGGTTTTCTAGGATTAAGACAATGATAGTTTCTGAAACGAACCAGTCAGGTCATAAGACATAAAGGCAATCGTTCCATGGTCTGGAAGGAAGGTTAAGTATATTAGTAAACTAAGACTTAACAAAAAAAGAAGGTTACAAGGTAGGACGAGTGATAGGGAATCTCGGTATTGAGTACAAGGAGCTGCTGGATCAATTGGAAGAAGCTGGACTCAGCTTGGGCTAGCTCACACTGAGTATAGTCAGCTCTCTGAGCTGGACCACTAGCTCACTCAGATGGACCAGCTGGGGATCAGCTCATATCAGCTGGATAGAGTGTTAAGGTATTGGGCGGTTGGACTAGTCCGAGCCATGGTCGGGCCAGCCGGTTGGGTCATGTGGTCCATGTAACGACCCGATATTGTAAACCAAATTGGTTTGGTTTTCTTTTAAATAATTTAGAATAAACCCAAATCAATTTTCCTTTTCTTGGTTTAACTAAACCGTGCATGCAATTATATAAATGTATACATCTCCATCTCCATAAAACCTAGCCGCATACCTTCACGCCTCATGATCCATCATCTCCCTCCCATCTCTCTCTGGCTCATCTCATGTGTCACTTCTTCTCCATGTGTGCGTATGTCTATCAAAGAAGCCGAGAAAAGACGCAACCACCGCTCACCTGCAAAAATCTGATCCACCGCTTGCACCGTGATGCCACCACCTCCTATGTCGTCGTCTTGGAGCAATCACACCATGTCAGAGAGACAGCGTCGCCGTCGGTGGTCAAACACCTTATGTGTTGTTGTCTCGCATCAAACTTGAGAGATGTATTATGACGTTAAGAGGAGACGCACAAAGACAGAGCCACCGTCCCACCACCGCGGCACCGATCGGATCCACACCGATGTAAGCATTGATCCATTAGAGAAGCATGTTATGTCATCGGTGAACCATGCGTGATCACCCGTACCTTCTACCTTAATCATCACGTGTTATTTAAGTCTCCACACCCTCATCATCACATATTAGACAAATGATATTATTTGTTACTTGTGGTGTAAGCAACCTAATATCTTAAATCCTTATTGGTAAATACGTAGGATCAATGGTGGCCTTTAGCTTTTGAATTTACTGTTTTGGAAGCGTAGACCCATTTTTGTTGGAAGAGGCATATTGGTTTCGACATCTTTTTTTTATCTATCTCCGATATTGGCTATGGTGAGGGCTATTCCCAAACTTCTCGTACACGGCTTAGGATTTTGAATAAACATAATTTATTTCTAATATGTTCCGTCTTCGTGAAATCGAGTCTATCAGAGTCTGCTTGTTTAGTTATTAGGTTCTCTGTTAAACCGGATATAGGATGTTAGAAGGTTCAACTTTACTTGTTCTTTGATAATTGATATTAAATATATAAATTATGTATAAATATAAATATTTTTTGAGAATTGAGGTGAAAGGTTGTGGTCGACTACGGAGACGTACTTCCGTAGAGTGGTTTGTGACCAGTATATTTTGTGTGGAGATGTTGCGGCACAACATAGTCGACCTGTTGTTGCCAAGGCTGAGGTCGATAAATCGTCTACTGGCGTGTGTTACCGAGCACGTTTTTGGCGTTGTTGTTTTTGGCCTGTTGGTGGGCAGCGGGTGTGTATCTCACTAGGACCATTGTTTGTTCTTTGGGTACTTTAGGTACCGTGTTTGTTACGTGTTAGAATTAAATTATATTTATTCAGAGTGTTGACCGGGTCCATGGACTTTGGGTTTAGCTTCCCATACCTCACTGAGTGACTCATCTGTTTCTCACCCCTCTTTTCCCCCCCTTTCAGGTGAGCATCACGAGTAGTCGGATATCTGAACGGTTTGGTGTCTTTGGGATCTTCGTATTGTATTTTGGTTTTATTCGACATTTCCATTTGTAATATTTCAGTTTTCTAAATTTGAAAATAATTTATCCGCTTTTATTTTATTAAATGTTTCAATATTTTATTAGATATTTTTATAAATCGGTTTAATTTGATATTTTACATAAGTAACACGCCGTTCTCGAGAGAGGAGGAGACGGGTGTTACAATTTGGTATCAGAGCGGGTTCCATCCCGGCCCCGACCCGGGATGGCGATTAGGGGATTCGGTTTTTTCAACGTTTTCAAAACGGGATTGGGGAATTTTAAAAATAAAAATAAAATAACACCTTTCTGTCCAAAAAAAATCTAACTTAATTGTTTCTTCACGATGAGTAAAATCACCGTCATCAGTTCTCCAGCTAATAGTATTCCAGCCAAATGTTCAACAAAAGGACGATTCCACAGTTTCACAAGTTGCTCAGGTGTTTATCAGTTTCGTTAGTCGTTCCTCAGAGATTGTCCACGAGTGGATATGTGATATTTATACCACCACCCAAACTTCAAGCCATCGCTCACGACTTTTGTTACAAGAGATTATGTGAGATGAGGGATAAGCCATTGGTTGGCATGTGCTACTCTTGTGAATGAGTTGCTTAGTTTGTAAACTCGTGGGGTCGCTTTTGGATTAAAGGCGTGGCAACTTGCGTGTGTTAATATTGGAGTATACGTTGTTTTATGTATCAAATTATAATTATGTTGGTCATTCCAGAGTATATTCGAGCTAAAGAATAACCAGATTCAGATTTTGGCACATGGTGTAAAACTATATGCATTCATCAAGTTTTTCTGGTCATACTTAGTGGATTTAAGCTAATGGAATATTTATTAGATATGGAGCTAGACTACTATGATGTGATACTAAGGATGGATTTCTGGCACATCATCTAGTGGTACTGGATTGCACAAGGATAAAAAAAATTACCACTAGAGCGGAGGCAACAATAAACTTCCACGAAGTTCAATCGAACAAGAGAGTTTCAATTATGTCCATGTTGCAGGTTGATGAGTTATTGGAGAGAGGAGCTGGGGGTTTTAAAGCAACCATAGTAATGGTTAAGATGATGGGAAGCGGAAGTTACTGGATACACCAATGGCTGCGGAGTATGTAGACATATTTGAATCTTTGAAAATGACACCACCATTCAGAAGAAATGTTTTCACTAATGAAAGAAAACCAGGGACAACACCAGCGTCACAGTCACCATATTGTCTAGCGCCGACATAGATAGTTGAGTTGAAAAAATAAAGATGGAGATTTGTCAAATAATAGGTTTATCGAGCCAATTATTTCGTCATGGGACGGAGGTTCATATTGCTACCGGTCATCAGCCTTGAATATATGCTCATTCCGGAGGATTTGAGTTTGAGACATCGTAGATAAATATATATGTTGATATGCTACATTCTGGAGATCACATACCATCCTGGTTAGGCCAACCATGTGACATGTGCGTTGACCAGGCACATGAGCAGCGATGTATCAATGGAGGTTTTAAGAGCTGGTCGATACACTTATTAACCCAGGTTATGTTTAGTTACAATGGAGGCATAGTTAATTGGTCTTATAGCATTGGATCATGCATACTTACTTTGAAGGATATGAGCGCAAGGAAAGGACAAGACGCATAGAAAAAAAAATCTTCAGCTATGACACTAGATGAAATAAAATATTATTATATCATAACTGAGTATGTGTGCTACATGACGAGCTAGTAAGAAAGGAAATCTTACAGCAAACACACTACTCGCCTTTCTCCATACATTTAGAAATATAGAGATGTATATTGATCAGAAACGATATTATCAATGGAGTGGTATGAAGAAGATGTGACTACATTTATATTGTTGTATTGTACTTGTCAGATGAGTAAAGAAGAGCATTAAATACTTACCGAATTATTACAAAATCTACTTCTCCTATTGGAAATGGGAAATCGTGATTATGGGTTTCTGTCATTAGGCTATTGAAGACAAGCTTCATGAAGAATACTATATGAGTGATCATGGACTGAATCACCAAGCCGACTCGTTTTCAACCAATTTGAAAGACAGACGAAAAGAGAATTACTACAAGATTACATTAATGTGATTATTGAGATTACAAAGTCAATATTTTATCAGATTTGGATTCAATTTATGACTGCTTTTAGCAAGCTTTCAAGAAGGCCCTCGAGACTGAAATTCACATGGGTATAGCTTGTATCCATAGAAAGAAGGTTATCTAGAGAAGAATATTCAGAAGATATGATTATGGCTTTTATTTTGAAAAAGAGACTGGAGAAGTATCTATTGATGGCAAAGTTAACCTACAGTAACACTTATAGCTTGAGCGCTGAAACATTACAATTTGAGGCTCTTTATAGTAGGTTATATCGCACATGACTCATGTTGGACCGAAGTTGGGAAGAACTTGAACTTATGATCAACAGTAGTTCGAGAGACGGTAAAAAAATAATAATGAAAATACTCAAGACGAAAGCTGATGGCAGAAAAAAAAAGTTGTGATGATATCAGTGAAAAGACTTGGATTTCATGGTGGCTGATTTAGATTACCTAAAATGAGGAGATTTCAGAGAGGATCCCAGATTTGAAAGTTGAAGAAACTTATATTAAGGTACATGGGACCGTACAATGTTATTGAGATGATTGGAATTGTGGTTTATCGTTTGAGATTACCATCTGAATTGTTAGACTTCAATAAAGTGTTTCATGTATTAGTTTGAGGAAGGTCGTCGATGAGCAGTGTCAATTTTGCACAGACCACCAGAGCTTGAAGTATATTTTTACTCAGGCAGAAATGAATTTGAGACAACGAAGGTGGATGGAGTTGTTAGCAGACTACGACTTGGATATAACATATCATCCGGGTAAGGCCAATCAGGTGGCAGATGTTTTAAGCAGGCGGAGGAGCGATGTTTCAGGAACCAAGGAGGTCCAAGAACTTAGTGGGACATTTGCTAGTCTCAGACTGTGTGCAGTTACTATTGAGGGAGAGACAACTGGTCTTGAGGCTTTAGAGCATGCAGATTTAATACACAAAGGTCAGGATTGTGATGCGGCCTTGGGTAAGCAGATAGAGAGTGAGAGTATTGGATATCATACAACTTTGAGTGGGATGTACATGTACCGAAATCGAGTTTGTGTGCCTGACGATAAGCTGTTAAGGAAAGAGATTTTACGGCAAGCACACCACACACGTTTTTTTTTTTTTTTTTTTTTATCCATCCGGGAAATACTAAGATGTATATGGATCTGAAGCGCTACTATCATTGGCCTGGTATGAGGAAAGATGTTGCTACATTCGTATCACAGTGTCAGACGTGTCAGATGGGTAAAGCTGAGCATCAAGTGCTTAGTGGGTTATTGTAGAACCTATCATTTCGAGAGTGGAAATGGGACATGGTGACTATGGATTTTGTGACTGGGCTTCCAATAACCTATGGTGGAAAAAAATGTTATTTGGGTGATTGTGGACATACTCACCAAGACTGCTCAATTCCTAGCAGTCAAGAAGACAGATGGAGCTGATCAGTTGGCACAAATATACATCAGAGAGATTATGAGATTGCATGGAGTTCCTGTTAGTATTGTATCTGATCGGTACACAAAGTTCACATCTACTTTTTCGGGAACCTTTCAGAAGGCGCTTGGTACAAAGGTCCATATGAGTACAACTTATCATCCGCAGATGGATTGTATTCGAATAAAACTATTAATACTTTAGAAGATATGATCAAGGCTTGTGTTTTGGATTGGGAATAGAGCTGGGGAAAGTATTTACTTCCAGCAGAGTTTGCCTACAACAACAAATACCATTCGAGTATAGAGATGGCACCATATGAGGCTTTTTATGGTAGGTCTTGTCGTATACCACTTTGTTGGATTGAAGTAGAGGAGTGACGTGTAATTGAACCATCAAGGGTTCAAGAGACGTTAGAGCAGGTGGAGATGCTCAAGACTCAACTTAAGGAGGCCCATGACCGTCATAAGAGTTATGCAGATAAGCGCCAAAAAGATTTGGAGCTTCAGGTGGGTGACTTAGTGTACCTGAATATAAGGATATTTCAGGAGGGGATCTAAAACTCGGAAGATAAAGAAACTTAAACCGAGATATATGGGACAGTACCCCATTGCGGCGCGGATTGGAGAAGTGGTTTATAAATTGCATTATCAGCGCAGTTGTAAGACTTTCAGGATGTGTTTCATATGTCATTTTTAAGGAAAGTCATGAGAAAGTCAGAGCTCATTTTGCAACAGTCGTCAAGTGATCCTAGTTACAAAAAGAAAAAAAAGAAGGTTTAAGCACCTATCCAACCAGTTGAAATTATGAATCTGTAAGTAAAAGAGGTAGAAAGTATGTTGGCCACGTTGGTAAAAGTTGTTGGGAGAGAGATGAGAAGTGATTATCGAGAGCTTTTTGAGGATGTTATTGGGCAGTTGGCTTAGGTTTGAATTCGGGGACGAATTCCTTATTAGTGGGGAAGAATTGTAACGACCCGATATTGTAAACCAAATTGGTTTGGTTTTCTTTTAGATAATTTAGAATAAACCCAAATCAATTTTCCTTTTCTTGGTTTAACTAAACCGTGCATGCAATTATATAAATGTATACATCTCCATCTCCATAAAACCTAGCCGCATACCTTCACGCCTCATGATCCATCATCTCCCTCCCATCTCTCTCTGGCTCATCTCATGTGTCACTTCTTCTGCATGTGTGCGTATGTCTATCAAAGAAGCCGAGAAAAGACGCAACCACCGCTCACCTGCAAAATCTGATCCACCGCTTGCACCGTGATGCCACCACCTCCTATGTCGTCGTCTTGGAGCAATCACACCATGTCAGAGAGACAGCGTCGCCATCGGTGGTCAAACACCTTATGTGTTGTTGTCTCGCATCAAACTTGAGAGATGTATTATGACGTGAAGAGGAGACGCACAAAGACAGAGCCACCGTCCCACCACCGCGGCACCGATCGGATCCACACCGTTGTAAGCATTGATCCATTAGAGAAGCATGTTATGTCATCGGAGAACCATGTGTGATCACCCGTACCTTCTACCTTAATCATCACGTGTTATTTAACTCTCCACACCCTCATCATCACATATTAGACAAATGATATTATTTGTTAACCTAATATCTTAAATACTTATTGGTAAATACGTAGGATCAATGGTGGCCTTTAGCTTTTGAATTTACTCTTTTGGAAGCGTAGACCCATTTTTGTTGGAAGAGGCATATTGGTTTCGACATCTTTTTTTATCTATCTCCGATATTGGCTAAGGTGAGGGCTATTCCCAAACTTCTCGTACACGGCTTAGGATTTTGAATAAACATAATTTATTTCTAATATGTTCCGTCTTCGTGAAATCGAGTCTATCAGAGTCTGCTTGTTTAGTTATTAGGTTCTCTGTTAAACCGGATATAGGATGTTAGAAGGTTCAACTTTACTTGTTCTTTGATAATTGATATTAAATATATAAATTATGTATAAATATAAATATTTTTTGAGAATTGAGGTGAAAGGTTGTGGTCGACTATGGAGATGTACTTCCGTAGAGTGGTTTGTGACCAGTATATTTTGTGTGGAGATGTTGCGGCACAACATAGTCGACCTGTTGTTGCCAAGGCTGAGGTCGATAAATCGTCTACGGGCGTGTGTTACCGAGCACGTATTCGGTGTTGTTGTTTTTGGCCTGTTAGTGGGCAGCGGGTGTGTATCTCGCTAGGACCATTGTTTGTTCTTTGGGTACTTTAGGTACCGCGTTTGTTACGTGTTTGAATTAAATTATATTTATTCGAAGTGTTGAGCGGGTCCATGGACTTTGGGTTTAGCTTCCCATACTTCACTGATTGACTTCCATGTTGCTCACCCCTCTTTTCCCCCCTTTCAGGTGAGCATCACGAGTAGTCGGATATCTTGACGGTTTGGTGTCTTTGGGATCTTTGTATTGTATTTTGGTTTTATTCGACATTTCCATTTGTAATATTTCGGTTTTCTAAATTTGAAAATAATTTATCCTCTTTTATTTTATTAAATTTTTCAATATTTTATTAGATATTTTTATAAATCGGTTTAATTTGATATTTTACATAAGTAACACGCCGTTCTCGAGAGAGGAGGAGACGGGTGTTACAGTCCAGCCATTGTGCCAATGGTGTGGGCAGTCTATAGACACGACCCAAGGTTTTGACGATGGGTAAAGCCCATCTAGGATCTTCTGGGGGACATTTATATGCGAACAAGGGTGAGTGGTGGCAGTTATAGGACAGTGATGCGATGTTGCCAAAAGGTGTCTTTTTGCCCACCAAATGGCATCCCCTCGGCCTAGGCAGTTACCCTGCCTTCCTCTATAAATATATGTACCCTGGGAACGAAAAGGAGATCAGTTCCATAAGGAAAATACAGAGATAAAGGTGAGAGAGAGAAAGAAAGAAAAAAAAAGTGAGAAATCGACCATACAAGGTCGATATTGTGGTGGTTAATCAACCACAAGGTGGAGATCTATTCTTGAAAGGAAAGGCTGACTGGAATAAGAACCAGAGGCAAAGATAAAGTTTTGGAAAAGGGCTTTAAGATTCAAGAGAACACTTTCAAGGTAATAGGGGTGGCCCATGGAACCATCGCCCACAACAATCGATCGGTTTGATTGGATTGTTGGGCCGGTTTTGCATTCGTTGCATCCAATATCTTCCTTCTATATTTCAATTAATTTCTCTTCATCTTATACTCTTTATTTGAATGAGGAATGGTGTAGTTTTGTTTCGGAATTGGCTTGGTAAAGAGCCAAGGTCATGTCTGAATGTAACCAACCACAAACCATGGTTAATGGGCGATTGGACGGATGGTCCGATGGGTCTTAACCATGAATCGGTTTTACTATTTTTTGGCAAGGGGAATTCCGTGGATCTATTGGGATTGGATTGGCTATTGGGCTATGTCCTTGAGTCGGTCCAAATAGATTGGACCAAGTCCCAATGGATCAGTTGCAGAACTGGTCCGGTCGACCGCATAATGGATCGGTTGGACTAGGCGGTTTGTGTAAAGACCAACACAGTTATGTTGCACATGAAATGGTGAACCTAGGACTTTTTACAGTTCAGGTAAGAATTCCAAGGCCATTGGCTGAACCTAGGTTGGATCCCCGGATGGTTTGATCGTACCTAAGTTAGGGTGGTTGAGTTAAACGGTTGGAACAACCCAAAAGGTACGTGTTGCCAAAGAACACGAGATGCCAATGGGTATGAGTACCCAAGGGGTAAAAGTTACCAAAGGGAACAAGTGTTCAAAGGTTGCAAGTTACCAAGAGGTACGAATGTGTCGTGATCCAAAAGGTATGAATGGATCGTAACCAAATATGTGTGATTGTTCAAGGAAGGTTGTGTATGATCTGATCATGGTTTACATTGGATGACCTGATCCATAGATGAGGGATCAAGGTGCCAGATCTAACATGTTTAATGAATGCAGCGGTTGATATGAACAAGTCAGATCGGTTGTCTTGGGTATTGTCCATCGCCGGTCAGGCAATATGAAGACCCATCAGTTCTAAGTCATGTGAGGATGGTTGGTTGATTGACTTAGGATCTAATGGAAATTTTTTGTCCATAGGATGGAAAAAGGTTATTGGATGGTGCATGTGCCGATTAAGGTCAGATGCATATCCTTAACCATTAAGGTGTTTCAAAGGGCACTAAGTCAGTGGGGATGGTTGGTTGAATGACTAAGCACAGAAAGGGATTTGTTTATGCAGGAACAAGGATAAGGACCTTAAGTAAGATAATTGAGTGATCGTGGTCCAATAAACAAAAATGTGTAGTTTGGGTCAATGGAGGTCCGATGAGCTACTAACCTCAGATCAATATGACTTGGTTTGGGTTTAGGATCAACCATTAAGTCAGTGGGTAGTTGATCTAACTAACCAAGGCTCAGGGGATTAGACAGGACATGTATTAGATTGGTTTTAGACCAATGGTATATAGAAAATATTCCTCTGTGTATAAGTTGAAAGGATCTAAACTAGTGAAAGACTAAGGTGGTCATTAGCAAAGGTCTAATGTGGCCCTTGCCTTTAGGCGAAATTATAAATAAGGGCGAAACATCTAGAGGTTTGGTCAGTGTATGGACTGAGCGACGTGACGCTTCGACCGCCTCCTAGTCGGCCGGGTTCGGGTGTTACACCGTTTGAGCCAAAACGGGTCTTGGAGATTCCATTCTATTCTCATTGTCTGACATACGATAATACTCAGAGATTGACCAGGTGGTTATTCCAGCTCCATTAAAGCGCTATTATCCTTTAGGTTTTATAGGTATCAGTCCCCATTCCGAGATGAGATAAGGGAGAATGACATCTCCAAGATTCAGAGGAAGTAATCCTTGCCTTTGTTGATGAGCTTACAGATTCCGACGAGGTTAGAACGTACTTCTGACAGAGGGACAGACAAAATCGCCATTTCAAGGATTTTTGAGGTAGGATTCTAGGAGAGGTACCTGCTTTGATAGACAAGTTTTCTTCATATTTTTGTGTTTCTCCCTCGCAGCCCAACCCGTTCACTTGGAGAACATTGATCTCCATATAGGTGTTGGGCGAGTTCCACATTATTACTTTTGGCATACACGAGAATTATACACGAGATTTTATCACTTTTGTTCTCGAGGAAGCCATTCAACAATTGAGAAGCCACTTCCTTTGCTATTTTTGACTAATGTGTTTATTATGATCATAGTTGTTTCACGTCCATTGTCATTCGAGGGGGAAGATTGGTGAAGAGGCGCTAAGCCTGCCAAGAAAATGGAGATGGGTGACATGCTTGATAATTCGAGAGGTTCTGCTCTGCAACCATATATGAGGTAAGTTTCCTTTCCCGATGATCCATTATCGCCATATAGATAAAGTTTTCCAGGCTATTGGCCTCATGAATTTTTATCTTTGTGTCCTTCAATTAATCATTATTTTCCTTCATTTCCTTGCACTAAATAATAAAACTCCAATGAGCTAGAAAAGAAAGACACCATGGAGGCATTCCATCAATATACCAAGGAAGGACGTTCTTATCTTTTCGAAGTTTGATTATGAAGAATACGGATAGTACTCCATCTTTTTCATTATAAGTGTCGCATTGACATTTTCACGGAGATTAAGAACATTGTATAATAGAGTAATATATAATGCATAAATAATCAAATGAAAATTATTTAAATAAACATCTATTGGTTATTCAAAAGGGTAAAAGATGAATTTAATGTACAAAATTGCATTGGAATTGTAAAATGACACTTATTTTGAAACAAAAAATAAACCTAAAGTGACATTTAATATGAAACATAGGAGTATGTTAGATCACACTGAATATATTTGTTGTCTTTGATAAAGGAATATCCAAGACTGTGACCATTAACAACCATTCATTCTTATCAAACACATGATATGAAGTTTTATTAAGAATTTACTTATAAAACAAAAAAAAAATTGTATTAAGAAGAGAATTTTTCAGAAACCAAAAATTTTAAACCATTAAAGAGAGATTATATACCGTGTAGCATGAGCGATTATGTTACTTATGGAACTAGTCTCCTCATTCTATACCTTCACCAATTGATATCATAACACATCAACACTATAAGGAATAATCATTTTGTCTCAGTGGGCATTTAAGATTGATAAACCATGCATGCGCTGGTATTATCCTCGTCATTGTTTTCTTGCTAAAACTTTTTTGGGTTATTTTTGGAAAACTCTCAAAGTTATGATAACAAGTGAAGACATTTAGTGCACAATAATATGTTTGAAAATAATCAGTTCCAAGTTGATTAGACACGTGAGGTATAGAATGAATCAATCAAATCCTGTAAACGTTTGACGCATGACTGAAAAAAAAGGGAAAAATATTTGAAGTGGCCCATACAGATTTTGAACCTATGACCACGTTATTAGCATGACGCTCTAACCAGCTGAGCTAATGGGCCATTTGTTCTACTCTGACTTAATAAATAATAAGCAAGTTTTGTTTAAATATGCAACCCTCAGTAAGGTATTATTATGCAGAAATGTAATGTTGGTTTTGAGAGACTAAGGAAGAACACACTTGAAATTTATTACTCTATGTTATTGTTGTTGACACAATTAAAACGAGTATTACTATTGTAAATGATGAAAAAAGTGCTCTATGTTTTCAATACCGTTGAAAAGCAGATCACATCTAGTCCTACCAATATGATTCATAAAGAGAGTAAAACAGAACCAGTTTGAAAGAAAACCATGCGTTACCTGAGCATTGGTAATAAGTAAAGCAACATGGTGGTTAATGAAGAGTTGTTTGTCATCCCTCAGATCTGCCACATTTGATGAACACAAAACATGTATAACCAGTTATACGATAAAGAAGATCAAGGTGGATTTTAAGTAATAAACATAGTAGGTTACACCAATGTTGACAAAAGAGAGTGTAATTCGCCTTTCCTCATAATTGATATATTTAGACATTGAGTGACTGCATACATGCATATGGTTAAGTCTCACGAGAAAAAAATGTTGGATACAAGAAGCCATGACCTCACACAATTAAAAGAAAGAAGAAAGATCAAAGAGAAATTCAAAGGATGAAAGGACCAAATAAAACAAATCAACGAGTGCAAGTCGATGTTCACTATTCTCTATAATATCCATAGAATTAAGCAATGACATGGGCAGTCAAACCAAGTTGATGTTATCTAATAAATCAGTTGCACACCATCAGAGATGAACGGTATAAAAAGTTGGTTAAAGAAGACGATGAGTAACTTATCTAACTTACATGTTCCAAGTCATTTGTCATATGTATTGTGAAGCCACAAAGACTAAGAAACGAATGAGTTTAACAATTTTGAAAACAGTGAAAGAGAAGACAAGACAAGTAAAACTCAAGACTTTCTATAGAGAACACAAAGACGAATTAGCCATCAAACAATTAATTCTACTTAAATAAAAAAGAGTAGACATTTCTCCTAAATCATACACATGAATACAGAGTAAACAAAAAAAAAGATTGTCAGCTTCCTCAAGGTCATCACGCAGATCATCATCACTTGTCAAAACCAACCCAAACTCTGTTTATATGCAAAAGATTTGATTTTTCAATATTCATGCTACTAATAGACTCTAAAATATTACACCTTCCTCAATATCATCATCAATATCAGTTTTTAAAACTAACCCGAACTGTTTAAGTAAAGATCGATCTCTTTCCTAACGGGAAGCGCCACATAGAGTTAACAGTTCTTCACGTCAGACAAGAGATGTTCGAATTTACGGTTTAATCTTGCTTCTTCTTCCACCTTCATTACCGCAAGCCTTGTCTCTTGTCTGATTTTCATCCTTGCTTCGATCCCGGCTTTCTCTTGAAGCTGCTTTCTCTGTAGAATTTTCTTCTCTCTTCATATCTTAATCAAAACCTCAGACTTGTTACTACTCGACTTGACAATTATATCTGCAAACCTAATCTTTATCGCTGCCGCATGAACAGATTTTGAGGAGGAAGAAGACAAGAACAGCGAATCCCGACCCAAACTTGTTGTTGTCGACTTTGCTAAACCCTAGTTTCCTATTTGAAAGAGTGAGAGAACGAAATCGATACATGAGTAATGAATAAAGAAGAAGAAATCAATCTCAAAACACTAAATCTCTGGATTTTTTTTCGCTTAAGAGAGAGAAGAATAGTTTTTTTTTGTAAAATATATTTCTTTAGGAAGCTAGTGTCTTTATATAGGAGAGTGATGTTGCAAGATAGATCCTTCTCTATTTCTTTTTCCCGTTCTTTGTAAAATTCGATAGTTTTATTAAGATAGGTATATATAATTCCTTTTTTTAAGACCAGATCAATTATTAATTACTACTAGTTATGGCCTTTTTCTAAAATCCAGCCGTTAACTTATTTTCTTTTTCTAATATTTAAGTGTTAATTCAATTTAGTTGTTTCCTTTTTCCTTTTTTTAATTCCCGGTCAGAAAAAAAAAAATTTCGGTCATTTATTAGTGTATTGCTTATTTCTTTTTTCCTAAAATCTACAAAAACCTAACCGTTAATAAGTATTTGTTTTCATTTTCTAATATTCGATAGTTGTTTTTTTTTGCTTAAACAGTTGTTTTTGTTTTATTTATGTTTCTTTTTCTTTTTTAAAACGGTGAAACCCAATCAAATAAACAACTATAAATTATATGATATTAGAATCTAATAAAAAAAATCATTTTGACAAATCTAAGTCAATCTTAATATCAAAATCAAACATCATCCCTATTAGCGCAAGTTCATTATGATTTTCTAAGCCCATATATTTAAGCATTATGCATACAACACAATATAAATATGTCTCTTGTACGAACTTTCAATTTTGTTAAGCAACAAAAAAAAACTTTCAGTTTCTTCTATTTAAACCTAGGACATGGAAAAGCAATTCTTTCTTTCACAATATTATGAATATCAATCTTGAGTCATATTTATTTTGGTGACAACTTTATTTTATTCTTTTCATTTGCTTTCTTGTATATAAATAAAGATCTGTGAGTTATTTCATTTCACATTTCATTATCTATCTTGTTAAGCTCATTTGAGCAAAAATAAGCTTTCTTCTCATTAGCTTACAATCTCACAATAAAGAATTCTTTAGGTCAAAGAAGCGAATCATATTTTCGGGAAAAGAGTTTAAGTTCTGTTTTGGGCCATTGTTTGGAAACTCTAAAGCAATGATTATAGAATAAACAACTCTTAAGCAATGAAAGTTGTGAATGTAAATGACCAAAAGAATAATCAAAATTTTAATTTTACGAGTAAATAAATTTGTTTAACCAAATAAAAAATATAATTATTTATAAAATAAATTTATAAATATTTTAAATTTAAATTAATATAGTTATTTGGAATATTTATTTATTTTCAAAAGAAAAACTTGAAGAATTTTTTAAAAAAAAACAATTGGGACAATTTAATGTTTACCACATTGTTTGTATCATTATTCATGTGTACTTTCTTTAAAATGTATTTTCACAAATATATTATCCATTAAAGATTCAAAAGACCATTATACCCTTTTTATAGATATACAAATATAAATAATTACTTAAAGAAATTAAAAATAAAATAATAAAACATTTTTTTACAATTTTTGAATTACATGTTTTCAAATTTAAACTTTTATTTATTTATTTTATTTCTCGAAATTTTATTTTGAAGTTTGAAAATTATTTTGAAACTATTTTTAAAAAATATTTTTATTTTTTAGTATTTATTTGTTTATCTTTAAAATCCTAAACTCTACCCTTCAAACCCCCCCTCCCTTAAATATAAACTTTAAGTCTAAATTAGTTAACCTAAGGGTATAAATATCTATTTACACCTATAAAACTAAAGGTAAATGGGTTTAAGGTAAACATGAAAAGTGGTAGTAAGAAAGTGGTAGTTTAAAAGATTTCTCAAAAAAAAAAATTCAAAACAATTACAAAAAAAAAAATCAATGTATAATTCTAAAAATAGAATAATTTATTTAAATAATTATTTATATTTATATATCTATAAAATATGGTGTAAGGATCTTTTGCCTCTTTAATAAAACCTCTTAATTAGATATTTTTGAAAATGTTTCTGTAGAGAAGGTAAACATGAATAATGGTAACAAAAGTGAGGTATAATCCTCGAACCATTATTTTGTCTGCCTTTACATCTCAAAGGAGAAGCTTCCAAGCCTCCTTCTAATTTTGTTAACGATTTAAATTATTTTAATCTGGAGTGACTTTACTTAAATGTCATCAACCCTAATTATTTATATCTTTCATCACTTTCATTTGTCTCTGTCGTCGGAAATAACTTTTTTTCCTCTCCATTTCATTATTCTCCTTTCTTTCTGCGATTCTTACATCCCTCTTCTTCTTCTTCTATTTCTCTTTGTTTTCTAAGATCCATCGCAGGTGATAAAAATCTTGTTGATGTTATATCCGTCATGCAACTTCACACGTGATAGAAACTGCAACAGCAATCATCGAAGATAATAAAAACACCACCAATGGGGATTTCTTCACCTTCTCTTTATATAATCAAAATCTTCGATTGAGGATTTTTTAAAAGATTTTTGGGTTTTCTTTGATAAATAGTTATGATTGTTGTGTATGTTTTTCGATTTTGAGTTGTTAAAGAAGATTCTTGGAATTTTATAGAATTAGATTTCTTCATGTTCTTCATGTTCTTCATTTTCATATATTTTATTTATTTCATCTATAGATCTGAATATAACTAGTATAATTCATTATAACTTCATATATCTAGTATAACACATTATAACTTGTTATACTCAATATAACTACTAATACTCAGTAAATCTCAGTAAATCTAAGTAAAACTCAGTAAAACAAAACTCATTAAGACTCAGTATAACTAACTCACGAAGTATAACTCCGTACAACTAAGTAAAACTACGACCAGTGTTAGACCAATAACTAAAATTTGAAATTTAAAAATTTTGTAAATTGAAAATTGAAAATTTTGAATTTTGGAATTTTCCATTCTTGGATTTTTTAATAAAAAAATTTCAAAAAACGCAAAAGGGTAAAATCTGATATTCAAGTTTCATTATAGAAGAATTGGCATAGGCGATCAAGGAGAGGCATAGGAGATTGTTTCTTGAGATGTGGGGGCAGCGAAGATGTTGGTCCATAATTCCCCCTAGAGTAAGAGTCAAGATCTTTTATTCCCCCACTTGGCAGTTGTCAATCACCTATGGTCATCTCTAATCGCTTATGCCCCCTTATTTTTCAATGAAAAATGAATATCCGATTTTGTCCTTATTTTTGAACATCATTTTTTTAATTCCAAAATCAAAAAGTTTTGAATTTTCAAATTTTGAATTTTTCAGAATTTCTTTTAAATTTCTAATTTAACTATCGATGTATAAAATAGGCGTAGTTTTAATTAGTTGTACTAAGTTATATTTCGTTATACTATATGCTACAAAGTTAGTTATACTTAGTTGTATTGAGTTTTACTTAGTTGTATTGAATTTTACTAGTTGTACTAAGTTTTATTTTTATAATGAAATAATTTTTTTTGATAAAACACAAAATTTTAGAAAATTGTAGTTTTTGTAAAAAAAATTATCATCATTTCTTAATTTAATACTTTATATGTATTTCATTAAAAAAAATATATTTTAAAATATAATTATATAAAATATAGATTTAAACATCATATTTAGTTGTAGATATACATGTATTTGTATACAAGTCGGAGCGGATCGGATATCCGCCTCTAAAAATTTAGTATTTGTGATTTGCTTCGTTTTTACCGATATTGATTTTTAATATTTGCTTTTCTTCGAATACTTACAGATATCCGATTTTTTTGGATCGAATCAAAGCGAATAACGAATCGAATCAAAGTTAACAAGTAAAATGTCCAGCCCTAATAATATCTACATTACACGGAATCATTTGTTTAGCTGTGATGCCCGCTTTAGAAGCGGAAGCAAGGAAGATTCTGAAATCGGTAGAAATCATGATGGAATCGTGTTGGAATCACGATTCTAGAAAATTTGATTATGGAAGCGCACGAGAAGCTTTGATTCTTGTTTGGAAGCGCATGATTGAATGAGTCGGATTCGTTCAAAGGTATAAAACACTTGATAAATACTCACACTCGTTACTTATTGAGATGTACTCCCATTACTTCATACATAAAGATTTTTTGGTATCGTCACACATATATATATAAAATATTAAATCAATATATAAATATATCATATTATGTAATTTTCAAATTTCAGTGATTTTTAACAAAGAGTAACTCAGTAAAGTCAAATAATTTTCTTGAAATTTACAATATTTTCATAGAAAACACAAAAATTCTATCTTTTTTTTCTAAAACATTTATCTTAATGAAACGGAGGGAGTATATAATTTACATAGAAAAGGGTAGTTTCCAAGGTGAGTAATGATGGAGAAGAAGCAAATAGGGTTTTCAAGCTACACGTGTTCTTAAATTATAATTTTTATTTGAATTTTTGTTTTAATCAACATTACAGGAAAACTAAATATGGATATTATACTCTTATCACTCATGGTCTAAATAAAAAATAATGATTCATTTTCATGAAATGAACACCAGAAGAACTAACATTTAAAGAATAATAGACTTTTTATATTTTTCCTTTTCTTGATAAATATAACAATATTCTCATAATATATATATATATATATATATATATATATATATATATTACAAATCACTAACATAAAATCAAATTTCGTTTTAGATTTTCTATATTAACACTAAAATTATATATATATATATATATATATATATATACTAAAATGCTTCCAACATTTTCCCGCTTCTTAAAATTTTATACTGATTCCGCGTTTTCAAAAGTTTATGCTTTCACGTACTCGCTTCCGATTCCATGAAACATAGATCATAGGTTTTACTAGTTTTGACCATGGTATAAGTATGATTTTAGATTCTATATTATATATATGGAGTTGTTTTTGGAGTCTTTGTAGCTTCATGTATATTCTAGAGCATTTTGGAGAATATGAAGCCATTTGGAACATCAAGGAAAATGAAGCTGAAAAGACAATGTTGCAGTCAAATTTAGGAGTGAGTGTCGAACGACATTCATATTGGTGTCAGTCGACACCCATACATACCAAGCAAAGCCAACTCACGTTAGTGAAGTTTCAAGTTATTGTAGTTTGGCCTAGAAGTTTTATTTATTTACAAAAATGCCTAATTTTTGTTTTACTCTATATTAGTTGTTTTTAAGCCATTGTTTAGACGACCTTTTTAAAGTACACTAGATTTGGAGAGACAATCAGAACTCCGTCAAATTCTTCTTTGAACTCCGGTTTTTAGTATTTTATCTATGCAATTTATTTAGTCCTTCATTATGTTTTCATTGATCATTTTGAGTAATCATCTTCTTAGATTTAGAGATTTTCTAGGATTTATGGGGGAATTGTTAAATGAAAGAATTGCAAGGATTATATGATTTAATTTTTCATCATGATTGCTATTTGTGCTAGTTTCTTGAGTAATTAACTAGAAACTTGATCTTATTCTAGTTGGTAGACACGGCATTGTGACCGATTATATGAATTGAATCATTATGAGCTAAATACTTATTCACAACGACATCTGGTCTAGGAAATTAGTGAACAAATTGAATTTGGAATTAAAGCTTACCTGAATTTTTATAATTCGCAACGAGAGTTGGTGTTCTAGGATTAAGACATTGATAGTTTCTGAAGCGAAAGCTGATTAACTTACGATTTTGATTTGATTTCCAGATCGCTCGTAATAAACCTTTAGAATCTATTGATTGCAGTTTTGAATTGCTTGATTGATATTCCTAGATCTAGTGTTTTCTCATCTATTTTACAACTGTTTTATTTACTGCTACATTGTTTTATATTGCTTTCCTAACGTAATCAGAAGTCATAAGTTTATTGCGTAATCATAGTTTCTTTGAATTCGATCCCTAATTGTAGATATACATGTATTTGTATAAAAGTCGGAGCGGATCGGATATCCGCCTCTAAAACTTTTAGTATTTGTGTTTTTCTTCGTTTTTAACGAAAATTGATTTTTAATATTTTCTTTGCTTTGAAGACTTACGGATATCCAGATTTTTTGGATCGAATCGAAACGAGTAACAAATTGAATAAAATTTAACGAATAAAATACCAGCCCTAATAATATCTATATTACACTGAATCATTATTTTAGCTGTGATGTCTGCTTCGGGAGCGGAAGCAGGATCGGAAGCGTCTAGAATCACTAGAAATCATGATGAAATCGCTAGGAATCGTGTTGGAATAATGATTCTTGAAAATTTGAATATGGAAGCGTAGGGGAAGCTTTGATTCTGGTTTGGAAGAACATGATTGAATGATTCGGATTCGTTCAAAGGTATAAAGCACTTGATAAATACTAAAATGCTTCCAAAATTTTCCCAGTTCTTAAAATTTAATAAAATACTGATTCCGCGTTTTCAAAAGTTTTTGCTTTCACGTACTCGCTTCCGATTCCATGAAACATAGATCATAGGTTTTACTAGTTTTGACCATGGTATAAGTATGATTTTAGAGTCTATATTATATATATTGAGTTGTTTTTAGAGTCTTTGTAGCTTCATGTACATTCCCAAACATTTTGGAGATTATGAAGCCATTTGAAAAATCAAGAGAAATGAAGCTGAAAAGACAATGTCGACGTCAAATTTAGGAGTGAGTGTCGAACGACACTCATATTGGTGTTGGTCGACACCCATACTGATCAAGCAAATCCAACTCGAATTAGTGAAGTTTCAAGTTATTGCATTTTGGCCTAGAAGTTTTCCTTA